>JAKUCV010000331.1:55120-92153 GCA_028386065.3 Turnera subulata | reverse complement strand
TGTTTAATCTTCTCATGCAACTGAAGCATGATGGTCATGCTAGATCCACATGTATAAGATACATGGATGATTGGCTTTAGTGCAAGTGGGAGATTGTTAGTAATATGCCCAAAAGCCAATCATGGATGTTTATTTATAGTCATGTACATACACTTTAAGGTTATTCCAATAAGTATCGTTTATGAGATAAACGCTTGCATATACTTATAACCCTAGAATATTTCATATTCTTAAATGTCCCTAGTCGATTATTATTATGGATGGGTTGTAATAATAAATCAAGACTAGCGTATGTTGAGGATTTATATGTGATATGAATTCTACATACGGGTAAAAGTTGGAGAACTTGTGGACTGGACCGATCCACATAAGAACGCTACATGGAACGTTATATGTTTGTCGATAGCGTTACATACTGATGTGTTGTCCTTTGACCTGAGATCGTCAAGGTATCCAACATATGAATCATGTACTCTGATATTATTCCTAGTCACCCGTAACTGGGTGGACATAAGGGTAATCATTGGGTATATGCCGAGTATGTAGTGGGTTTTGATTGATCAAGAGGGGATTCGTCCAATCCATATAACGGTTATATTATCGAATGGTTTCTTGATAGAGTTGAACTGTAAATGCACGGCCGTGCTCGGATTATGATATGGTGATATCATTGGTATCCGTTTTACACAGTTAACTCGAGGATCAAGAAACCGAGATTAAACATATACGAGATTGACATATTCCATGTCTCGGTTTAATCTTGATAATGGGACGAAGGGACGATGACATACTTACGAGGCATAGAGAATCAGTACTGATCTTGTCGTTCGGGTAGCAATGATGTGTTGCTAGATGCCGCTCTTTGCTTATAATTGTAAAATGGGATTTTACAATTATTTCCGGACGTTACAAGTGCCTACAGGGTCACACACATAGAACCGTTGATTCGAGCAGGTGGTTGAACCGTGGTTGGGCCATGGTTGGACCGGTTTGTGGTTGGACCGTGGTTGGACCAGGGTTGAACCAGGGTCGTTTTTAGGTGGTTGGTTTGCTGAATGTCAGCATTATTGAGCCCCTTTAGTGCCACTTTAGGTTCTGTGCATGATGATAAGGTATGGTGCATAGATTATTATGTGATGACATAATTTAGTGGGAGGTAGGCCAAATATGTTGGCCACCATTGTCTCCTTTAACCTTATGCATCATGTGAGTGGGTGAAGGGTGTGTGTGGGTGGTGATCAGTTTTTCAGACCCTTTGAGAGCTGCACATCACGTTTTAGAAAAACACTAGAAGCTCAAGAGAGTCTTGAGTACACTTACACACTTCCTCTTCTTCTTCTTTGTAAAAGAGAGAAGAAAGAACACCAACAAAGACCACTAGCTATGGATGTATGGTTTAAGTGATTAGATCACTTCCTCTTCATCTTGGCATACTCTGGTTTTGTTCTTGAGAAGAGTTCTTGAGAACTTGAGAGAGCATACACACATACACCCTTGTTAGAGAACAAGAGAAACACCACAACCATTCATGCCCCGGTTTTACTCTTGCTAGCACATCAGTCCGGGGAGCTCGTTCTTGGATTCGTGTGACGATTCCGGGAAGGTCACGGTTCGTGTGGATACCGTAGAGGAGCAGGTCTTCTTCTTGCTCTAACTGATTCGTTTCAGCCTTCGTCTTGGTCTAGATGATTCGTTCCAGCAGTTGGGTGAAAGACCTCAACCGGACAAGGTATGAAATTTTGTTATACGGTTTATATGCTTCACATGTGGTTCTTGGCTAAGTTTCCTTTGCTTCCGCTGCATCTTTTGCTTGTATATGATTGTCATATAGCCTAGGGAAACTTACACCACGGTGCACTAATCTGTATATCCTAACCCAATTTTTTTTATTTTTTTGATTTTTTTGTGATTTTGTATTTTTGATTTTTTTCTTTTTAATGAATTTTGAAAAAGTGAAAAATCCTAGGGTGCTAGAAAAATTAAGAAAATCCTAAAAAAGTTTACCTCTAATTTAACCTAGTTTGTTATAAGCTTGCCATCGGAACCTAAGGGTAAGTACTAAATGTATATGAATGCATCAAACACAAATCCAACAAAGCACTGAAGCAGATCATCACACAAATTACACAGAAAAGTAAAAATTTGAGTTTAAGAAAAGCTTCTCTGATTAATTTGATGAAGAATTCGTCTTGACCCTACCTCAATGTGGTTGATCTCTCCTTGAAAAATTCCTTCTTCCTTGCAATCTGCATAGACTCAAAAAAAAAACAAAAATAATAAAAATAAAAGACTCAAAACACTAAAACTACCTTAAATTGTGGGTTGCCTCCCGCACAGCGCTTCTTTACTATCGTCTTAGCTGGACTGGATGGATGGGCGGTTATGGTGGATCATGAAGCTTTCCGGTGAATCGCCTCCCATGAAAATCGCCTTGATTGTAGACTTTCAACCTTTGACCATTCACTTCAAAAATTCCACTTCTTTCACTCCATATATCTATTGCTCCATGCTGATAGACCTTCTTTACAATAAAAGGTCCTGACCATCTCGATCTAAGCTTCCCAGGAAATAGTTTCAATCTTGAATTGTACAGTAAAACTTGGTCACCTTCCTTGATTTCGCACCGAATGACGTGCTTATCGTGCCATCTCTTTGTTCTTTCTTTATAGATCCTTGCATTTTGATAGGCATCTAATCGCAATTCTTCGAGCACTTCTAGTTGAAGTAGACATCTTTCTCCGGCTTTCTTCAAGTCGAAATTAAGAGCTTTTATTGCCCAATAAGCATTGTGCTGGATCTACCATAGACCAACTTGTAGGGAGTGGTCCCTATTGGCGTCTTGTATGTGTTAGAGTAATAAATCCAAAACCGGTCTTGGGGCCTCAACCATTAGCTTAAGCTTTTGGTTGAGATGGTCACTTGACAGTATGCAGTTCGGTATGCCCATAATGCATCGTCTAGCTTTGATGACCATTCCTTTCGGTTTGGATTCACTGTCTTCTCCAATATCCTCTTTATTTCCCAGTTAAAAACCTCAGCATGTCCACTTGTTTGTGGATGATATGGTGTTGTAACCTTGTGCTTCACTCCGTACTTCCTTAATAACTCCTCAAACCTCTAATTGCAAAAGTGTGTCCCTCCATCACTAATGATAGTGCGTGGAGTACCAAATCTGGTGAAAATATTCTTTCTGAGGAAATTAATAACTGTCTTTCCATCATCATGAGGCACTGCAACTGCTTCTACCCACTTAGACACGTAGTGTACCACAACTAGGATGTAACGATTGTTGAATGATGCAGGAATAGCCCCATAAAATCGATACCCCAAAGGTCAAATAGCTCTACTTCTTGAATTCCTTGTTGCGACATCTCGTTCCTTTTGCTGATATTTCCTGCTCTTTGGTATTTGTCGCATGCTTTCACAAAAGTTTTCGCGTCGGAAAACATTGAAGGCCAACAAAATCCCGATTGCAATACCTTTGTGGCAGTTTTCCATGCACCAAAATGTCCTCTGTAAGGTGCGGCATGACATTGCTCCAAAATTGCTTTACTTTCGTCTTCAGCTATGCATCTGCGAATAATGTTGTCATTGCACCTTTTAAAAAGTAACGGCTCTTCCCAAAAATAATCTCGTACATCAGCAAGAAATTTCTTCTGCTGATGCCATAAAATCCCCGGTGGTAGAATTCCGCTTACAAGGTAGTTGACAAAATCGGCATATCAAGGAGCTTGTTTAGTAGAAATCGTGTTCACTACAGTGAGGAAATCGTCAGGCAATGCGTCATTGATCGGCTTCTCCTCCTTTCGCCTCTCGTCTTTCACAGCATCATCGACTCGGAAACAATTGTCTTCTTGAAGTGGTTCTTTGGTAGCACGAAAAACATTGAACTCGATTTTCTGATTCCCAATCCTCAAAGTAAGCTTTCCATCACGAACGTCAATTTGAGCTCCAGCAGTAGCTAAGAATGGCCTCCCAAGAATAATCGGCATTTGAAAATCAATCTCCATGTCGAGCACTACAAAATCGACTGGAACAAAGAACTTCCCAACCTTGATTGGAATATCCTCCAATATCCCCACTGGATATTTGACAGATCGATCCGCAAGCTGAAGAGAGATGGCAGTCGGCTTCATATCTCCTATGTCTAGCTTCTCAGCAATTCGCTTCGGAATAAGACTAACACTGGCTCCCAAATCACATAGAGCTCGCTCAATGCACATAGAACCAATATTGCAAGGAATAGAGAAACTTCCAGGGTCCTTCAGTTTCGGCGGCAACTTATTCTGCTGGATTGCGATGCACTCCTCCATCAAAGCCACTGTCTTGTAATCTTCTAGTTTCCTTTCCCTGGAAAGAATTTCCTCGAGAAATTTAGCATAAGCAGGCATTTGAGAAATTACTTCAGTAAATGGAACATTAATATGCAATTTCTTTAAATTTTCAAGAAATCTCCTGAATTGTTCGTCTTTTTTTGCCCTGCTGAAGTTGCTGAGGGAATGGAACCAGTGGTTCGTAAGCTTTGACTTCAGGCCATATTTCCTTCAGTTACTCTCTTTTCTGCTTTGCTAGCTTCCACTTGGGAATCCACTTCTCTTGCTCTTGCTTCTTTTCCTCTGCTCCCTTTTCAGGTAATTGCTTCTCCGCTTTCGGTTGCTCATCTTCTTCTTCTTGCTTAATGATGGTGTCGGCTTCATCTTCTTTAGGTAGATAGGGATCATCTAACTGCTTTCCGCTTCTAAGTGCTACTACCTTCACTTGCTCTCTCGGATTAACTGTGGGCTGTCCCTGTAGGTTTCCTGGTGTCCTCATAATCGCCTCTGCTTGCTGCGCAAGTTGCGTCTCAAGCATCTTCGTGTGAGTCTCCATATTCGCCATCCGATTGCTGAATCCTTGCATCATCTCCGTTTGCATACGTTGAGTCTCCATTATGGCTTTCATCATAGATGTAAGATCCATGTCTTTATTCTTTAGAATTTGCATGCTTGAACTCTTCTGCCCATAATTGTTTCTTTGAAAACCGCCTTGCTAGTTCGGGTTGCTCTCCCTCCATGAGAAATTAGGATGATTCCTCCATTCCGGATTGTATGTGTTGCTGTAGGGTCCTCTTTATTGTTGGTGTTGATGAATGTAGTTCATCTGCTCAATCGTCAACTCATCTCAGGTCAGACAATTCATTGAATTGTGTCCAGCACCTGCACATTTATCACACATTAAACTCGGCATAACAGCAGCAACACATGATTTTACCTGCTGACTCAAAGAATCTAGCTTCGAATTAAGCATTGTCACTATCTCCACTTCCAGAATTCCAGCTACTCGCTTGTTGTTTGATCGTAAAGAGCTCTGGTAACTGTTACTCGCCATCGTCTCTAATTTCTGATACGCCACATCTGGTGCTTGCACCATGAATGCCCCTCCTGAAGCTGCATCCAAACTCATGCGCAAAGGCTCATTTAAAACATTAAAGAACGATTGAACTACAAGCCATTCAGGTAATCCATGTTGTGTGCATCCTTGAATAAGATCCATGTAACGTTCCCATGCTTCACAGAAACTTTCTCCTTCAAATTGAGTGAATGATGTAATCTTGCTCCGGATACGTGCTCCTCCCACGTCTAGTATGTTCCAGCTGCTCCTGACGTCAACCACTTCTTAGCCTTTCCTTGCAAAGAAAACGGGAATAATCGAACTCGAATTGCATCATCAGTCGCCCATTGATCTTGATCAAATCACAAATCTCCGTAAAGGTCTGTAAGTGTTGATTCGGGTCCTCATTATCCAAACCTCCAAATTGTTCCTGTTGCACCATGTGAATGAGTGCTGTCTTCAGTTCGAAATTGTTGGCATTGATCGCTGGCCTTGCAATGCTCGACTGCACAATATCCAAACTCGGTGTTGCGTAGTCACGCAATGTCTTGTTTCCTTCTTCTACCATGATGGCTGTCTCGAAATTATCTGCTACAACTTCTGCTTTGTCTTCTATTTCACTGTCTTGAAGAAACTCCACAGGCTCTACAACTTCCTTCTGCTTTCGCTTGTTCGCGCGTAATTGCTTGTGTAATGTTCTCTCGATCTCCGGATTGATCTCAGGAATTGGACTCGATGAAGCACCACATCTCATCTTGGGCATCAACCAAAATCGACAACACTATAAAAAAAAAAAGAGAACAAAAATCGATTAAATAAAATAAAAAGAAATAAAAAAAAATAATGCGAAAAAGAAAACCTAAAGTAATCTAGCAGCAATCTCAATAGTATTAAAACCGTTTGTGCCCTGGCAACGGCGCCAGAAAAAGCTTGATGCGTTTTATTTACGCGTGACTTTTTCAAATTTATAATTCTTAATCAATTCACAACACAACACACAAATAACTCACGAGTAAACGCAACGATTGTTAACTGCAAGCGCACAGTGTACTACGTAGTGTAGTAGTCTAATCAAGGTCGATCCACGGAACAAGGATAATAAGTACTACCTAATGACACAACTTATAATTATCCAGGCAAATCAAATAAAGATGGTGTAGGGTGATGTCGACTAGGCTAGAAGAAAAAAAATAAAATCGCAAACTTAATCTAAAGCAAAGTTCAATCAATATCTAAAGCAATCTAGGAAATCGGGGTTCACACAATTACTATCTAGGTTTATTATGCATGGATGTCGATTTCAATGTTGATGTGTGATTGTGGGCAATTGTTTCTATTGTCTTAATCCTCAGCTCTCGCATGTTGAATCAAATATTCAGCAAAGATTACTACCTAGCTCTCGCATAGCCTAGCATCAATACTAAACTCATTAAGCACAAAACAATCAATCAAGCCCTAAGAAACTATCAGCTCTCGCATATTTTAGCATCAATCAATCTATGTTCTTCTAGGTATCATCATATAAATCACGCAGCTCTCGCATGTTGAAATCAATAAGAATCAATCCAAAGTAGACAATAAACTCGGCACACATAGATTGAACAATCAACACAACCAATTGAATAAACATCAATCCATATATAATAAAATCATAGAAGTAATTGGCTACATCCCTAATCCTAGATTAGAGAATTATTTCATCATAATAAAATAGCAAATCATCAAAATCACACAAGAATTCATCAAGTAAACAATTAAACAGAAAGAAAATCGAATAAAAGAGAGAGTAGTGAAGTCGGGTAGTCGATTTATGTTGGTGATGATGGCGTCAACTTGTGCTTCTCTGGTGACGACTTTTGCTGCAATTGGACTGGTGATTCTGTGACTTTAAACCTTCAAATCTTTCTGAAAAAATGTTGAATTATTGTGGGAGTAACCTTTGAAATTGAATGAGAAATTCGGCACCACCTAGAGGATCCAAAAGAGTGAAAACCCTAACCCTACTAGTGTGTGTGACCTAATAACTAACCAATTCGGTAGAGCTTCGCCCTCTGACTTCTGACTCCTGAATATGTCAACCTAGGGGGTCCTTTTATACTGTCTTTAGCTGCTGGAAGTCGGTGGGGCTCTCCTGCTTTGAATGGAAATTGAATTCTTGACTTGCACTCCAAGTTGGACTTTTGCCTGTTTTCTGAACCGAAAATTGCACTGCACTTAACTCCTAGAAGACGTCTGAACTGGGCATTGGGCTCTTCTCCAAAGTTCTAGATAATTCGTTCAGCTTTCTTTCCATAAAAAAAATCTTCAATTGGACTTTTGTAGCTCAAGATATCACCGAAACATTGGGCCTGGGTTAGTATAGAAAATTCTGCATCCTGGGCTGGATTAAAATAATTACTTCTCCTTGTAGACACGTCCAAAAATTATGAAATTTAATCGATTGAAAGCTCTTGAATCTAGTTGGTCTCACTTAATTTCGATGCCTACAACTCCCGAAATCTTCAAAATAGTCGGTTGTGCTCACTGCAGAAAGTTTCCTAAATTGGGTCTGGTTTCCAAACTTGGCTAAAAAGCTTCCATTCTTCAATAAAAATGATAAATTCCTGATACAAACACTTAACCAGCAAAATTGAAGTACTAATTGACACAATGCATGAAAACACCCAATAATATAAAGATTATACACATAATCGATCAAGAATACGTAGTAAAAGCCATTCAAAACCATCATAAAAACACTAACGTTTATATGTTATCATACTCCCGTCCCGAAGCCGCTTGCGTTAGATGGCCCGTCAAAATGCATTTCCCAGGTTGGTACCTCCAAGTTTATTATCTCTTCATCCGAGAACTGTGGCTCGAACCTCTCATCACCTCCTACCGGTTGAGAGGCTAGAAAGTCGGCTATGGCTCCTCCCTCGATGGCCTTTTGAGACACGAATCGGACATTAAATTGTGACAGGATTTCCAGCCAGCTACTCGTGCGGCTACTTGGTATTGGTATCTCCATTAAGTACTTAATAGGATCCATGCTAGAGATGAGCAGGACTTCAAAGGAGATGAAATAATGCCGGAGCTTTTGACAAGCCCACGTCAACACCACACAAGTCTTTTCCACCATGTTGTAATTCAATTCGTACCCGTTGAACTTCTCGCTTAAATAGTAGATGGTAGTCTTAGTGCGAGAATCTGGCAGGTATTGGGCAAGCATCGCACCCATGACTTCTTCTGTGATAGTCAAGTACAATAATAATGGTCTCCCATGTTTGGGGGGTTGGAGTACTAGGGGTTGAGCAAATACTTTTTAATTTGCTGGAAAGCATCTTGGCACTTGTCATCCCATTTAATGGGGACCCCTTTTCTAAGTAATCGGTGGATGGGTGCACAGATGCTGAAAAGTTGGGCGATAAAGTGACTGACATACTGGATTCGCCCGAGGAAGCTTTGGATTTCTTTTTCGCTCTTCGGGGTTGGAATTTCTTGAATGGCCTTAATCTTGGAGGGATCCACCTCTATGCCCCGTTCACTCACCATGAAGCCTAACAACTTCCCTGCTTGAACACCGAAAACACACTTTCGTGGGTTAATCCTCATGCCAAACTCTCGGCACCTTTCGAAGAATTTCATCAAATTAATCACATGGGATTCTCGCGTCTCTGATATCACAATCAAGTCATCAATGTAAACCTCCACTTATTTGTGCATCATGTCATGTAAGAGTGTAGTAGCCATCTTTGATACGTTGCTCCAGCATTAATCAAACTGAAAGGCATGACCTTGTAACAAAATGTCCCCCACTCGGTTCGGAATGACGTTTTATGTTTGTACTCCGACGCCATTTTTACCTTGTTATATCCTGAAAATCCATCCATGAAAGACAATAGTGCATGTCCAGCTGTAGCGTCTATCAAAAGATCGATATGTGGTAAAGGAAATTCATCCTTAAGGCAAGCCTTCTTCAGATCTCGGTAGTCCATGCACATCCTCACTTTTCCATCCTTCTTTGGGACTGGAACAATGTTAGCCAACCATTCGGGATACTCAATTACCTCTAAAAACCCGGCCCGAATCTGCTTCTCAACTTCTTCCTTCACCTTTAAGGCCCACTAGGGCTAGAGACGACGAGCTTTCTGTTTTACTAGTTTGGCATTGGGAGAAAATGGAATTTGGTGTTGGGCGATGGCTGGATCGATTCCTCGTATGTCTTCATAGGACCATGCAAACACGTCTACATACTCTTTAATCAAAACTACCAAGGTTTCTTGAATTAAGTTTTCGAGAGCCGTGCCAATTCTTGTGATCTTGGGATTAGTATTAGTGCCCAGATTGATTTTGACAGAATCCAGGAGTTCATTCATCTCGTTACATTCACACACATCATGCATGCAATAAATAACATTATAGAAAACCTCCAAGTAAGCAAAAGAGTGCCTCATTTCACTGCTTTGGGATATGAAGACATTATCATCCTTAATGGTTTTGGGACAGGAAAGAATAAAATTGAGAGAATCATTGTCCGATTCCTCGGTTACACTTTCAAGTTCACTATCTATTTCAGCTTCACTCCCAGACTCAAGTGCTATGCAGGGATCTATGTCAGCTTCCTACCCAGCTGTCTTGAAAACGAGACACGATTTATGCCATTCCCAGTTCCTACCTGCTTGTTGGCATCTTGGTGACTATTCTTGCAAACCTTCCTTCTTTCTTTCCTAGGTCAATACTGAGCAAGAAAAAATTCTCTTCGTCCACCCATTTCGTAGTACTGATCCCCTTGTGTGAAAACCCAAATTTGACCCACGAATTTTCTATTAAAATTGGATTTTAAACATACTTGAACTTGAGATTGATGAGATGTTTCAATCCAAGGATTAAGAAATGTCTAGAATTTAATTTGATAGAATGAATATATTTTGATAATTTAAACCTCAATATGTTTGAACCCTAGGATTAATAAGATAATTTGGTCTTAGGATAAAATGTATAATAAGGTTTATTTACATTAAAATATATTCCATTTCATTGCTTGGGCTCTTTTGGCTATTTTTAACCCAATAATATTGAGATGATTTATCTTTGGGTTAGGAATGGATTTAGGGGTCCAAATGAATTCTCCAGAGTTTATCCAGCCCATTAACACATTTCTTGCAGGTTAATTTTAGCTCTGATTTTTGTAGAAAATCAAAATTAAATCATCATTTAATTAGATTTTGTGTTTTTGGTATGATTTTGGCTTAAATGGATGTTAATGTGAATCAATCAATTAGGAGATCATTAGGGGGAGTACTAATCAAGAAAAAGAGTCATTCTGGGTTGATTAGGGGTTGATTACGAGGTAGGATCAAATCAGGACTGGAATAGGGGGATTGAGGGCCGGAAATGGAAAGAACGCACAAATTCGGGAGGACCTGGCGGCCATCTCAGGATGTCCGCCAGGACCTGGCGGTCAAGCCCCGATGTCCGCCAGGACCTGGCGGTCATCAGTGCCCAGAATCTCCGATTTTGTCGATTTTCATTCCTAATTCGATTCTATGCGGTTTTGGACCAGATTTTCGGGCATAATCTTCACCATTAAGTAGGTCCACGCCACTAGGCTTCTCAGAGCACTATAAATAGGACCCCTCACACACATTTCAAGGGACACACAATTTTTCTCACATACACACCCATAAGCCTTGAGTGCTTGGAGAAACTCTACCTCTCCAAGCCTAGAAATACATTCTTAGGCAGAAACTCTGGTGAAATTTCATGGGAGGCATCAGCAGTAGTCTGGCAAGGAGGAATCAAGAAGAGAACCAGCCATTTAGCTTAAAAGTGGTAAGAAGGTGGGTGTAGAGCTCAACCCATTGCAAGGAGCTAGAGGAGGGCTGCAAGAGGTAACTATTAACTCTTTTTTTGATTGATTCTTGTTGGTCATATGATGATGCTTTTGATGATGTAAGTGGCCGATTTGTGCCATGTTTAGAACTACGTGGCTTCGACCCCGGTCACTCGGGTACGTAGGTAGTCTCGGTTTTACAACGAGATTCAAGCCAAATCTTCTTGTGCTCCCCTTCTCTTTACTTTGTACACTTGCACACCTGCACAAGGCACACTTGCACTCTCCAATTGCACAAGGTTTCGACCCAACACGGATGGGTGCCTAACACCTTCCCATCCGTGACGAACCCCCGATCCCATGTCTTTAGTTCGCCATGACCATGTAGCCTAATGGAGTCATATGAAGTTTTTTCCCAAAATTTGTCCTTAATAAAATTTGGGTGGTGACTCCATTGATATGGGATTGACCCGAGGAAGAAGGTGAGAAGGAATCGGTGAATAGGCCCAAGTGATTTTGGGTCGGGTATTCACAGTTGACAACTCCACTGGGGAAGTAGTGGGTACAAGAAACCTTGTGCAATCGTTGAGTTTTGTATGCCTTTTTATGTGTCATCATAAGTGCCTTGCATTCATGATGATTGATGTGAAGCCTCTACCATAAGAGGGCGAGGGAATCCGAGTCCGCTACATGCTTTCCTTAAGCGATAGTGGCTTGAATGAACCTGTTTCTTGATGCTTAGCAACGGTGGAGATTAATGGGCCTTGGAGCTCACGCGATATCCATTATCACATGTGAGTAGGTCAACCTATTCCCTAGCGGCAATCTCTAGCCCCTAACTAGCTGCATACCCTGAGCATCTTATGCATATTGAATCAATAAGTGGTATGCGCATTTTTGTTTGATTATTATTGTGGATTATTGTATGTGTAAATAGAGTGTTTTTATTTTGATAAATCAGAAAAACCAATAAAAAATATATAGGAAAGTGTATAGTAAATAGCGGGACTGTCGTGCTAAGTCTACGTAGGGGAAATAGTGTGAAGTGTAAATTGATGAGTCAGGTAAATGAACCTTAGGGATGTAAGTATACATATCTAAGTCGACGAAAATTTTTTGATGTTGTTGCCCCAGTTGACATATATGTCATGTCGGTCTACCTTGTTTTAGGGAATTCCCATTTGCATACATTGAACATTGCGTCACATGTTTTTCAAATCAAACAAATCGAGTCGAGGTGCATCACCTTTGTTGAAATTTGAGTTTTCTCAAAAACAAAAAAAAAAAGAGATTGTTTTCAAAGAAAAGAAACATGATTTGCGAGTATATTCCATTCTGTTTTCCACCAATCATTTTTGAAATAAAACAAAGCCTAAGTCTAAGACTCTTGACGGCCATGAACTAAATTAATTGAAAATTATACCTGTAGGACACCATGAGTGAAAAATTGATTTTTCAAATCCACCAATTGTCGTGATTGAGGGGAATTTTATTGATGGCTGACCAATGATTGATTCTTGGAGTTTTAAACTTTTTAACCCGACGTTTGTTTTTCCGAACACCCTATGCATGTCTTTTGAAAAATCTTGACGTCAACATCTACATCCTAGAACAAATCGCCAGGCCTTTTCAAAGTGAATTTCTCATATGGATGCTCGATAAAGGATATGATTTAGGCCCTCTTTGCTCAAGCCCGTAGGCCAACAAGAAACCTACCAGTAGCATTATCCCTCGATAAACCCTCTTTGAGCCTATAACGTGATAGCCGACTTTTTATTTCATTACCTACATTAACTCACCATTAACCCTTTGAGTCCTCTCTACAGCTATCGTATATTTTTATTTCATGAATCACACCCTTTTCAAAACCCATTGGGAAGAACTCACTCCAAGTTCTTATCAAAGAATTTTGATGACAAGCGCACATGAACCTCAACTTCTACACATCCAAGATGGCCGATGTGACGAATCGCTTAAAGAATAGTATAAAAGGCCAAAGTGCACACATGGGGGAATAGCCGAAGCCAACCATCGAAAGTCGCTGAAGTCAATCGAAGAAGAAAATCATCAAAATCTTCTAGAATCAATTCCTGGAAATCCAAACAAGAAAGAAGCAAATGTGTGCAGAAGCAATTGTTTTGAAGCAAGAAGAATTTCCTTGAGAAGGTCAAACCAATTTGGATGTTATCTCAAGAATTGCGCTTTAAGAATACATGTGTTTCTTGTTGGGAGCTCACTCAAAATCTTCCTTAGAACGTGGTTTTGAACTTTGAATCCCTTATCACCCTATTCTTTGATAAACCTTTACACATGACCCCATTACAACCTCTGATGAAAGACCTATTAATCCTTTTGAGAGTATCTATACATAATAGTGGAGTTAAGAGCTGGAATTTGCCTATGGGATTTCTTTATTAAAAACTTTCATGACGTCAATTTGTACTTGCATGTGGGATTTCTCTCTTCTTTTGTTTTCTTTTAAAATGTTTTTATGAACTCTAAAGAATCCTCATCGGGTGTCTTGATCTAAGTTCTCTTTAGTCGGCGATTTGGTGGAGATTTTACTACTCATGGGGTCCTTATTGAAGAAGAAACATATTCATGGTCATTGAGAGTCTTAATGTGAAGCTTTTGCATTTTAATGGGATAACTCGCCTTTTGAAATTGCTTAACTTTCACCTTGGCTCGAACGATTTTCAATGCTCATGCATCATAATAATGGCACTTGCATCCAAACACATCACGTAAAGAAAAATTGCACTTGTATCCATACATGCAAAGGTAGAGAGCACTTGCATTCAAGAAGCAGACATATCATGTAGAGCTAGGAAGCACATGCATTCGAGGAGATAAGAGAGATAGGGGAGAGAAAAGAGAAGAAGAGCGAGAGATAGAGAAAAGGAGAAAGAAGGGATTGAGAGAAGATGAGAGGAGGAGAGAAAAAAAGAAAGAGAGAGAGGAAAAGAAGAGGAGGGAAGAAAATGGAAGAAAGGGGGAAAATATGTCATAACATGTGGAAGCTAAGGGCACCCTCATGCACTGAAAAGATAAACACATTGTATACATGCTCATGCATCACATATATGTAGAATAGGGATTCCTTGATAAGGTAGACCTGGTTCAGGGTAGATGATCAATGAAAGTGACAATATCAGAAATTCATTATTTGATGTAGACTTACATCTCTTGGGATTAATGACTATAGGGGAATGGCATGCTCGAATCTTTAGATGACTTTGCCTGTAGAATAACGGGCATGCCATGCTCACACTCGAGGTGTAGACATTATGATCATCTGTAGTCTTTAGGGGTATGACGGTCCCTTGGCTTTTGAAGATTATTGTTCGATGTGGGGCATTCTTGCGAAGATGTAAGGCCCAGTTTTTCTTATAAAGTTGATGTGCTGATGCGTGTTGTCATGGGCATTTAAGGAGATGCAATCCCCAACTTTTGTTGATGAGTCAAGGTATGAGTTTGGGCATTCAAGGAGATGTAAGCCCCAACTTGTGTTGATGAGTTTGGCCATGCTCAATAAAACGAGTTATAAGGCCCAACCTTTTTTGTGAAATGATGCCAGGGGCATGCTACCCCATGATTTGAATTATGTAATTTTCGGGGCATGCTACCCCATTAGAGTTAATGTCTGATTCTAAGGGCATAGCTTCCCATGTTTTTTGGAATGAGTGCACAAAGGGCATAGCTGCCGTAGTTTTTCGAACTTGAATATAGGGCATAGATGCCCTAATTTTGAAAGTTAAGCAAAAGGCATAGCTGCCTGGATTTTTGAACATGAGGGGCATAGCTACCCTAATTTTTTGATGATGAAAGAGGGCATAGCTGCCTGGATTTTTGAACATGAGGGGCATAGCTACCCTAATTTTCTGATGATGAAAGAGGGCATAGCTGCCCGCATTTTCAAAGTTGATTACGCCATGGGCATAACTGCCCAAATTTTTTGATTTAAGTTTATCAGGGGCATAGCTGCCCGAGGTTTTATACATATGAGGGGCATAGCTGCCCGAACCTTTTGAGTGGATTTTAAATCAAGGGTATAGCTGCCCAAGTTTTTGAAGTGGAAAGGCATAGCTGCCAGAGTTCATGATTACATGGTGGGCATAGCTGCCCTGGTTTTTTAAATTTGAACACGTAAAGGGCATAGCTGCCCGAGTCTTTTATTGCATCAGGGGCATAGCTGCCCGAGTTATTGAAAACATAAAGGGCGTAGCTATCCAGTTTTCTCATTTGATTACATGGAAGGCATAGCTGCCCGAATCCTTGAATTTGAAGGGTACAACTACCGAGTTTTTGAATTTAATCTAAGGGCATAGCTTCCCAAGTTCTTAACATGGTTGCATGAAGGGCATAGCTACCCGTGTTTTTGAATTTGATTACATGGAGGGCATAGCTGCCCAAGTTCATGATTACATGGTGGGCATAGTTGCCTGGATTTCTTTTGATTTAGATACATCAGGGGCATAGCTGCTCGAGTTTTTAAGCACAAGGAGCATAGCTGTCCAAATTTTTTTCTTTGATTACTTGGAGGGCATAGCTGCCAAAGTCTTTTTAGGTTGAATGCATCGTGGGCATAGCTGCCTGAGTGTTTATTTGATAGGGCAAGGGGCATAGATGCCCAAGTTTTATGAATTTGATTGCATTAAGGGCATAGCTGCCCGGATTCTTGGAATTGATTCTCTCTTAAGGGCATAGCTGCCCGAAATTTTGAATTCGATTGAATGACGGGTATAGCTGCCCGAGTTTTTTTGAATTTGCTTGAATGAAAGGCATAACTGCCTAGGCATAGCTGCCTGTATCATTAAGAAGGACATAGCTGCCCGGATCTTTGGAGTCGATTTTAAACCAAGTTTTTGAGGTGGAAAGGCATAGCTGCCAGAGTTCATGATTATATGGTGGGCATAGCTGCCCTGGTTTTTCTTCGAATTTGATCATGTAAAGGGCATAGCTGCCCGGGTCTTTTATTGCATCAAGGGCATAGCTGCCCGTGTTTTTGAGTTTGATTGCATGACGGGCATAGCTGCCCGCTTTCTACTTTGATCACTAAGGGCATAGCTATCCGAAATGTTGAAGTTGATTGGGCATAGCTGCCTGAATTCTTCAAGATGGTTTCAAACGACGGGTATAGCTGCCCAAAATTTTAGAATTAATCACACTCTTGGGGGCATAGCTGCCCCGTTATTTTGTAAATCTTATTAGGCATAGCTGCCTGGACAATGGAGATGATTAAGGGCATAGCTGCTACGACTTTTTGAATTCATGGGCATAGCTGCCCTAAATCATGAGACAATTTTTAGGGGCTTGGCTGCCCCATCTTTTTTGTAAAATTTTGATTGAACCTTGGTGGTATAGCTACCCTAGATTTTCAAACCAAGAGCATAGCTACTCAAAATTCATGACGCACACCACACATTTATCATTCAAGTTTGGTTGTTCATTTCTTACGTTGTTTCGTCCTTACTCCCTAAGGACTTATCAACGAGGGGCATCTATGAACACCCAAATTTGACCCACGAATTTTCTATTAAAATTGGATTTTAAAAATACTTGAACTTGAGATTGATGAGATGATTCAATCCGAGGATTAAGACATGTCTAGAATTTAATTTGATAGAATTAATATATTTTGATAATTTAAACCTCAATATGTTTGAACCCTAGGATTAATGAGATGATTTGGTCTTAGGATAAAATGTATAATAAGGTTTATTTACATTAAAATGTATTCCATTTCTTTGCTTGGGCTCTTTTGGCTATTTTGAACCCAATAATATTGAGATGATTTATCTTTGGGTTAGGAATGGATTTAGCGGTCCAAGTTAATGAATTCTCCAGAGTTTATCCATCCCATTAACACATTTCTTGCAGGTTAATTTTAGCTCTGATTTTCGTGGAAAATCAGAGTTAAATCATCATTTAATTAGATTTTGTGTTTTTGGTATGATTTTGGCTTAAATGGATGTTAATATGAATCAATCAATTAGGAGATGATTAGGGGGAGTACTAATGAAGAAAAGGAGTGATTCTAGGTTGATTAGGGGTTGATTACGCGGTAGGATCAAATCAGGACAGAATTAGGGGGATTGAGGGCCGGAAATGGAAAGAACGCACAAATTTGGGAGGACCTGGCGGCCATCTCGGGATGCCCGCCAGGACCTGGCAGTCAAGCCCCCATATCTGCCAGGACCTGGCGGTCGTGCCCCCATGTCCGCCAGGACCTGGCGGTCATCAGTGCCCAGAATCTCCGATTTTGCCGATTTTCATTCCTAATTCGATTCAAAGAGGTTTTGGACCAGATTTTCGGGCATAATCTTCACCATTAAGTAGGTCCACACCCCTAGGCTTCTCAGAGCACTATAAATAGGACCCCTCACACACATTTCAAGGGACACACAATTTTTCTCACATACACACCCATAAGCCTTGAGTGCTTGGAAAAACTCTAACTCTCCAAGCCTAGAAATACATTCTTAGGCAAAAACTCTGGAGAAATTTCGTGGGAGGCATCAATAGTAGTCTAGCAAGGAGGAATCAAGAAGAGAACCAACCATTGAGCTTAGAAGTGGTAAGAAGGTGTGTGTAAAATTCAACCCATTGCAAGGAGCTAGAGGAGGGCTACAAAAGGTAACACTTAGCTCTTTTTTTAATTGATTCTTGCTGATCATATGATGATGCTTTTGATGTTGTAAGTGGCCGATCTGTGCCATGTTTAGAACTGCGTAGCTTTGACCCCGGTCACTCGGGTACGTAGGTAGTCTCGGTTTTACAACGAGATTCAGGCCAAATCTTCTTCTTCTCCCCTTCTCTTTACTTTGTACACTTGCACACCTGCACAAGGCACACTTGCACTCTCCAATTGCACAAGGTTTCGACCTAACACGGATGGGTGCCTAACACCTTCCCATCCGTGACAAACCCCCGATCTCATACCTTTGGTTCGCCATGACCATGTAGCCTAAAGGAGTCATATGAAGGTTTTTCCCCAATTTTGTACTTAAGAAAATTTGGGTGGCGACTCCATTGACATGGGATTGACCCGAGGAAGAAGGTGAGAAGGAATAGGTGAATAGGCCCAAGTGATTTTGGGTCGGGTATTCACACCTTGGTGCCACCATGATGAGGCAATATGATCTCTTTCCGAAGTCAGAGACAGTTATCCGTGGCGTGCCCAATCATTTGATGAAACTCACAGTACTTGCTCAGATTTCCTCTCATCGGCAAATCGAGCTTTGGTTCCAAAGGTTGCAGCAAACTTTCCTCTACACATTTTCTAAACATCTCTCCCAAAGACACGGGTAAAGGGGTGAACTCGCTTGGTCTTAACCCAGCTTGAAACAGCGTGTGAGTGGTCAAATGGTTCACCCCAGCCGACTTCTTTCCTTCAGTCACACCAAAATTCCACCTAGATGCTGAAGCGTCCGCCGAAACCTTAATTTTCCCTGAGCTGATGGCATCTTCTAATTGTATTCCTACCCTGAAATTGGCATAACCATTACCGACCATGCGGTCACAGTAAACCGGCTGGAGGTTTTAATCACCATCTGTATTTGATCTTCCTTGGTAGGTCTATTCACCATTAGGGAGGCCTTGTTGCGCCACCTTGATATGAAGGCAGGGAAGGTCTCTTGGGCTTCTTGCTTAGTCATCTCAAGGTCCCTTTTAGTGACATCCACTTTAGTATTGTAGTTGTATTGTTTCAAGAATTCCTTGCAAATGTCTTCCCATCTGCTCTCTCTACTCTCATCCAAGGTCATGAAACATTTCAGGGCTACTCCTGACAAAGTTCTTCAAAACAATTGGGCCATAGCTCTTGCCCTATCCCCATGGACTGCAACATCCTCACATAGATCTTCAGATGGATTGTAGGACATCCCATCCCATTAAATTTCTCGATATCTGGCATCTTGAATTTTTCAGGTAACAGGGCTTCGGAGAAAAGTCGCCAACTGTGGATACCCAACCCAAAATCACTTGGGACTATTCACCTATTACTTTTCACCTTCTTCCTCGGGCCATTCCCACGTCGATGTAGTCACCACCCAAATTTTATTAAGAATAAAATTTGGAAAAAAACCTTTGTATGACTCTCTTAGGCAACTTGGTCATGGTGAACCAAAGACATGGGATCGGGGGTTCGTAACGGATGGGAAGGTGTTAGGCACCCATCCGTGTTAGGTCGAAACCTTGTGCAATTGGAGAGTGCAAGTGTGCCTTGTGCAGGTGTGCAAGTGTACATAGTAAAGAGAAGGGGAGAAGAAGTAGATTTGGCTTGCATCCCGTTGTAAAATCGAGACTACCTACGTACCCGAGTGACCGGGGTCAAAGCCATGTAGTTCTAAACATGGCATTATGTCGCCACTTTGTGAACACCCAAATTTGACCCATGAACACTTTACTAAAAGTAGATTCCAAACATGCTCAAAATTGAGGTTAAAGAGATGATTTGATTTTGAGTGAAGGCATGATAAGAATTTAATTTAGTAGAATTAATGTATTTTGATAATCGAAACCTTTGTGCACTTAAACCTTAGGATTAGTGAGATGATTTAATCTTAGTGTAAAATGTATAATATGGTTTATTTACATTAAAATACATTCCATTTTGTTGCTTGGGCTCTTTTAGTTATTTTTAACCCAATTATATTGAGATGATTTATTTTTGGGTTAGAAATAGGTTTAAGGGTCCAAGTTAATGAATTCTCCAGAGTTTATCCAGCCCATTAACACATTTCTTGTAGGCTAATTTTAGCTCTGATTTTCGTTAAGGGTCCAAGTTAATGAATTCTCCAGAGTTTATCCAGCCCATTAACACATTTCTTGCAGGCTAATTTTAGCTTTGATTTTTGTAGAAAAATAGAGTTAAATTATCATTTAAGTAGATTTTTGTGTTTCTGGTATGATTTTGCTTAAAATGGGTATCAATGTGTAATCAATCAATCTTGGAATGATTTAGGGGAGTGGGGATCAAGTAATTGAGTGATTCTGGGTTAATTAGGAGTTAACTACGCGGTAGGATCAAGTTAGAGCTGAATTAGGGGGATTGGGGGGTCAAAAAAGGAAAGAACGAGTGACACGCAGGGTGACCGGCGGTCCTCTTGCGTGCTGGCGGTCATCCTCAAATGACCACCGGCACTGGGGGTCATCCAAAGGGTGACCGCCGGCTGCGGCGGTCATATGTGCCCAGAACCCCTGATTTTCTCCGATTTTGTTTCTAATTCGATCCTACGCGGTTTTGGACCTGATTTTCGGGCGTAATCTTCACCATTAAGTAGGTCCACATCCCTAGGCTTCCCAAAGCACTATAAATAGGACTCCTAACACACGTTCCAAGTGGGACACAGTTTTTCTCACACATACACCCATAAGCCTTGAGTTTTTGGAGAAACTCTACCTCTCCAAGTCTATAGATATATTTTTAGGCAGAAACTCTAGAGAAATTTCGCAGGAGGCATCAACAGTAGTCCAACAAGGAAGAGTCAAGAAGAGGATCAACCATTGAGCTTAGAAGTGTAGAACTCAACCCATTACAAGGAGCTAGAGGAGGACTACAGGAGGTAACACTAAACCTTGTTTTGTTTGATCCTTGTTGATTATATGCTGATGCTTTTGATGATGTAAGTGACCGATTTGTGCCATGTTTAGAATTATGTGGCTTTTCCCCCGGTCACTCGGGTACGTAGGTAGTCTCGGTTTTACAATGGGATGCAAGCCAAATCTTCTTCTTCTTCCCCATTCTTTTATTTTCCACACTTGCACACTTGCACAAGGCACACTTGTATTTTGCAATTGCACATAGTCCTTACCCAACACGGACGGGTGCCTAACACCTTCCTATCTATGACGAACCCCTGATCCCATGACTTTGGTTCGCCATGATCATGTAGCCTAAAGGAGTGACATGAAGGTTTTTCCCAAGTTTTCTCCTTAATAAAATTTGGGTGGCGACTCGAATGTCATGGGATTGACCCGATGAACAAGGTAAAAGGATTAGGTGAATAGGCCTAAGTCATTTTGGGTCGGGTATTCACAGTTGGCGACTCCACTGGGGTACTAGTCGGTTCAAGAGACTTTGTGCAATTGTAGATTCTTGTGTGCCTTTTACTTGTCATCATAAGTGTTTTGCATTCATGGTGATTGATGTGAAGCCTTTACCGTAAGAGGGAAAGGGAATTCAAGTCCACCATAATGCTTTCTTTAAGTGACGACAGCTTCAGCGAACCCGTTTCTCGATGCTTAGCAATGATGGGGATTAATTGGCCTTCGACCTCACGCGATATCCATTATCACATGTGAGTAGGTCAGCCTATTCCCTAACGACAACCTTTTGGCCCCTAACCAGGTGCATACCCTGACCTCACGCGCTGCCCCTTGACCCCGCCCGCTAACCGGCTAGCTGGACCACTGTGCTAACTCTGCGTAGGGTGATACATCACGTGATGTGAATTGATGAGTCTAGGAAAGGAATCCTAGGGGAGTAAGTATACATATTTAAGTCGATGTTAGATCTCTAGCGTTGTTTCCCAATTGGCACATATGTTCAGTCGGTCTATCTTATCTTAGGGAATTTACATTTGCATACATTGAGCATTGCATTACATGTTTTTCAAAGCATAAAACACAAAATTGAGTTAAGGTGTCTCACTTTTTCAAATCCTCATTTTTGGGCTTGAGTCTTGAAAGAAAGAAAAAGAAAAAACTGTTTTGAAAGAATAATGAAACATGCTTTGCGAATGTATTCCATCACACTTTCCCTTTGTTTTCAAATGTCTAGAGACAAAACAAAGCTTGAGTCTAGGATTCCTGATGACCATGAGTTCTATCATTAGAGTTGAACCTTTAGGATACCAGGGGTGGGTAGTGCCTTAGTTGGAAGGAGATGGTGAAGATATTAGGGATGAAGGAT
Organism: Turnera subulata; assembly: GCA_028386065.3. Classification (NCBI taxonomy): domain Eukaryota; kingdom Viridiplantae; phylum Streptophyta; class Magnoliopsida; order Malpighiales; family Passifloraceae; genus Turnera; species Turnera subulata. The sequence goes on along the minus strand of JAKUCV010000331.1, from coordinate 70,053 downwards.
ACATGACAAGGCGACGAATCTCAGTAGAAGGGGAGATGGTGAAGACATTGAAAGTCATGGAGGTATCCTAAGGCAAAAGGTGGGAAGAAGGCAGAGGCAGTGACGAATCATCAACTTAAGACATCGAAGTGACTTTGGGCCTTCTTGTGAGAGGAGATGTAAGCCCCAATGTTTATGGCAGAAAACGGGAGATGGCATGACTTGGTTGGGCTTTCTCATGAGAGGAGATGTAAGCCCCAGTAACTATAGTAGAAGAGGTGAGATGAGGTGACCTGATTGGGCCTTCTTAAAAAATGCAGAAGTAAGCCCTAGTTTTTACTTGTGAATCGAGCCGATGATCCAAGACAAGAAGTCGAGATGAGGAATCAAACCGAAGAGCCAGGTTGAGGAGCCAGACTGACAAGCTGAGTTGACAGGTTGAGACTTTACCATTGGGCCTTCTTGTGAGAGGAGATGGAAGCCCAAGTGTGTAATGCAAAAGAAGTGAGATGGGATGACCGGGTTGGGCTTTGTTGTGAGAGGAGATGCAAGTCCAGGCATCCACCCGAGGAGAATGATGTAAGCTCTAATGTTTGAGTGTGAACTAAGTTGACGGGCCAAGCCAATGAGCCAAGTTGATAAGCTGATTTAAGAAGCCAAGTCGAGTAGCCGAGTGAAGTTTCCAAGTTGAAATGCCGAGTTGGGAAGCCAAGGAACCAAAATGCGAAGCTAAGATGAGCTAATGGGAATTGAGCATTCAAGCTAAGACAAACCAAGGGGGCCTTCTTTTGGGAAGAAATATAAATCCTAGTTTTTGGAGAAACAATGGAGAGGAATGAGGAAAGAAGATGGGGTGAGATGAGGTGACCTGATTGGGCCTTTTGCAAGGATGAAAATGTGAACCCTAGTTTTTATCTGTGAAGAGTTGAGGAGCCCAGATAAGAAGTTAAGAGAGAAGAACTATATGATGAGGAGCCAAGTTGATAAGTCGAGCTGAGGGACTAAACTGACAAGTCGAGTTGATGAGCAAAGCTGGGGTATCAAGTGAAGACATTATCATTGGGCCTTCCCAAATAAACAGGGCACGAGCCCAAAAAATTAGGGAATAATGAAAATGGTAGTAAGGACGATGACTGAGACACAATGAGAAGACGATGGCGATGGTTAAGAGATAATGGTGAGGATGACAATGGAGATAATGCATTCCAATGGGTGAGTGAGAAGTGTAAATCTAGGGAGAATGGATTAGAGATCACAGACCAAATTTCTAAGTATGGATAGAATGATGACCAAGAATGGGGAGAGGCGGTATAGTTGCTCTTTAGAGTCTAGAAGTTGAGTCCAGTCAAAAGGGGCAATAGTTAAATTCTGTGTCCAACAATTAACAGTGTCATTGTTTGTACTCTGATTTTTCACATAAGGAATAAAACTTTGATTTCCTTTTACCTTCTGTGTAAATGTGGCAAATTTTGCATGACTTCATTATATTCCATTGGATCAATCTAGGGCACCATAAAACGAACAACGAAGACCTGATTCTGTAGATGTAATCTATCCTTACCTAACACATATTCGACCAACCCCAGCTAATTCCTAAACACTCACCCGCACTAGCCTTCAAACACTTACCCGATTTGATCTTTGAACACCTACCCAACCCGACATCCATGTTAACCCCATCACATCTACCTTGAACACTTGTCTAGAAGTGTTGAGATGAATATAGTTTTCAAAAGAGTCCTATCCAAGTACACTTGTTCAAAAGGGTCACTCTCCTTGGGAAAAATAAAAGGAAAAAAAAAAGAGAAAGAAAAGAGAAAAAAAGGAACGAGGAAAAGGAGGTGACCCTCAGTCCTTGAATAATTCATCATCCATTTCATGAAATTGGGAAGAAGAAATCATAATGAAAAAGACAAGTGTTCTCCTGCTACCTCTGGCCTCCCACTAAACATCATTCTATCAAACACGTACTGTCCTCAGCCTTCCACAAAACACCATCATCTTAAACCCGACACCATATCCACAGATACGTAGGTAATCTAGCAACGGATCCGGTCTATAAATTATAGTTCCCAGATGGATTCAATGGAAAGAATGGGGTCGTTGCTAGATACACGTGCCACATTGTTGATTGTATTGAGGGCTCTTTTGTAGTCATAAGTCCCCTTCACTCTGACATGTAGTTTGGGCTCATGAAGTTGTGGATGTTGATCAAGTCCGTCTCTCTCTAGAAACTCATTTTGAATCCGGTCATCATAAAGCACATCTCTCCAATGGTCTTCTAGACATGTGATTCTAGGTTTCCCCCATCTTAATTGGTAAGTCTACCTCCATATTGGTCATCCGAGTGCACCCGGCCCGATCCGCCTTCATCTTGCCCAAAATTTATTATCTCAGTATTCTATGCCTATGGTTGCTATCCCCTCGAGGAGAAAGAAAAAAAGAAAGGAAAAAGGAGAAAAGGAGGGTCCGCTAGGTTGAAAACCCGAAAGGGCAGCCTAGGCAAAAGTTAGGACAAGCCTGCTAGGTTGAAAACCCACATGGGCGGCCTAGGCACAAGTTAAGGCTAAAGGGGAAATGGAGATAGCAGCCAATGACAAAGGGAATTCATGGGATGGACAACATCATTTTGGAGTCAGGAATAAACATTTAGGCACATCACCTCCATGTGTTTTTGAAGGGGTATCCACTCATTCATTGATTTTGCTTTTTGGGTTTTCATCTATCAAACCTTTTCAGCAAGGAATGTTCACTCATGGGGTCCTAACTAACATTTAAAATAAATAGGTTCATAGTCATTGGGAATCTTTTTCTTTGAGATTTTGGAATTTTTGATAGAATACCTTACTTTTTCTCAAGTTGCTTAACTTTCACCTTAGCTCGAATGATTTTTCAATGCTCATGCATCACACTAGGGGCACTTGCATCCAAATGCACCATGAAGGAATGAGATTGCACTTGAATCCATACATATGGTAGTAGATAGCACTTGCACCTCATGTAGAAGTAGGGAGCACCTGCGTTTAAGGGGAAAGGGGAGATAAAAGAGAAAAACCGAGGGAAATGGGAGAAGAAGAGAGGAAAAAAGGAAAATATAAAGAGGAAAGGAGAGAAAAAGGGAAAAAAACATCATAGGCATATACATTCATGTTGAAGTAGGAAGCACTTGTATTCAAGAGACAAACAGATCATTGTAGGAATAGGGGTACTTGCATTTAAAGACAAGCATGTAGAAACTAGAAGCATTGGCACACCAGCAAACACATGGGAACTAGGGAGGGCATCCCTATGCATTGAAGGGAAAAATACATCATAGACATGCTCATGCATCACTCACAAAACATGGGTTTCTTGATAAGGTGAATTTGGTTGGGGGACAAATGATTAATGGGGAAGGCAACATCACGAATTCATCGCTTGATGTAGACTTACATTTCCTAGGGTTGTTAGCTGAAGGGGCATGACATGAACAAATCTTGTAGATAATGGGAATTGTAGACAAAGGGCATGTCATGCCTTATTTCTCTCACTCGTCAAGCTTACATCACGTAATAGGCATACATCTACCTTGAGATTAAACCTACATCATGGCAATAGGGGCATGGCAAGCCCATTTATCCGACTATGACTAGATAGATCACCTATTTGGCTATGGGCTGGGATGCCTAGGGATGATTCTGAACTAAGGGCACATTCATTCTCAATCCAAAAACCATGATGAGATACTAGGGGCATCTCCTCCACTTTTGGTCTGTATGTCTCAAGGGGCACAACACACATACCATTTCCTTCAAATCTAGTAGATAGGGGCACGAGATCTAGACAACCCAACCATGAGGCAACACTCTTTTCATACCTGTGAGATCATGAGGGAACCGGAAACACTAGGATGATCCCAGGAACACTTCCGACCCAAACTCGAGAATGTGAGGAACCCAAAAGCGAGGCAACCAGACCATGAGATGACACCTAGATGTGAGATACCTAATGCCGAGAGAACCCAAATGAAGGAAAACCTAGGGAGAAACAAAGCCAACCTGATATGAGAGAGGCTGGGATTTGAACAAACCAGAAGCGGTGACCTAGCTCTCGCAGACTTTAAGACACAAAGCCGGGACCCAATACCCGCAAACTGTGAGACGAGAACCTTGAGAGTAGACCCAGAAGTGAGAGAAACCAGAGAAGAGTGAACTTAACAAATAAAAAATGAGGGAATCCAGTCAAAACCCAAAGGCTCAGTCTTCGCAGACCCAAGAGGAACCCAGTTAGGAGAGTCCAGTCAAAAGCCAAAGATCTAGTCTCTGCAACCCTGAGGGAACCCAGCTAACCAAACCACTATCCTTTGCCAAGAGATGAGAAGACCGAGCTGATAGATACATGAGAGAATCTAGCTAAAAGCCGATAACCCAGTTATCGCAACGCGAGTCCAGAGAGGAACCAATACTAAAGCCGGGACCCAGCATCCGCAAACTGAAAGATAAGGGGATCCAAACAAGAGAGAACCTTGAGAGAATTAAGAGAAAAGCTAAAGTCGGAATCCAGCTCCCACAAACCATGAGAGAAGGGAAGCCAGACGTGAAGGAACCTATATAAGAGAAAACCATAAGGAGTCCAGACATGAGGGATCCAGACATGGGGAGAACCAGTAAGCCAAGAGCCCAGCCCTTGCAAACCCAAGGTGACCAGACCTTGAGACATACAAGTTAGAATCCAGGAACCTAGTTCTCGCAATGAGAAAACCAGCCAAAAGTCGTGTACCCAGTACCAAAAAACCAAAGCCGAGGACCTGATCCTCGCAAACCCTGGGATGAGAAGATTCCCAAAGACTGAACGTTGAATATCCAGCTAACAAAGATGAGATGATTCTTTATTAACAACCCGATAGATGAGATGATTCTATTGCCCCGGGATGAGATGATTCCCGGAAACCATAGCTTGGGATGAGATGATTCCCGAACAGAATTCAGGCGACAAAGTTGAGATGATTCTTTGTCAACAACCCGATAGATGAGATGATTCTATCGCCCCGGGATGAGATGATTCCTGGAAACCATAGCTTGGGATGAGGTGATTCCCCAACAGAATCCAACCGACAAGGATGAGATGATTCTTTGTCAACAACCCGATAGATGAGATGATTCTATCACCCCGACATGAGATGATTCCCAGAAACAATAGCTTGGGATGAGATGATTCCCAAAAAGACCAAACAGAATCTAGCCGACAAAGATGAGATGGTTCTTTGTCAACAAGCTGATAGATGAGATGATTCTATCGCCCCGGGAAGAGATGATTCCCAGAAACCTAGGATGAGATGATCCCCAGAAACCTAGGATGAGATGATCCCCAAAAACCGAGGGTCAGTCCCTAAAAAATAATAGATGAGATGATTCCTGAAGAGGAGCATTGGATGCTCCAAAACTTGGCACACACACCACCCATTATCATTCAAATTTGGTTGTTCTTTTCTTACGTTGTTTCGTCCTTAGTCCCTAAGGACCCATCAACGAGGGGCATCTGTGAACACCCAAATTTGACCCATGAACAATTTACTAAAAGTAGATTCCAAACATACTCAAACATGAGGTTAATGAGATGATTTGATTTTGAGTTAAGGCATGATAAGAATTTAATTTAGTAGAATTAATGTATTTTGATAATCTAAACCTTTGTGCACTTAAACCTTAGGATTAATGAGAAGATTTAATCTTAGGGTAAAACATATAATAAGGTTTATTTACATTAAAATACATTCCGTTTCATTGCTTGGGCTCTTTGACTTGTTTTTAACCTAATTATATTGAGATGATTTATTTTTGGGTTAGAAATGGGTTTAAGGGTCCAAGTTAATGAATTCTCTAGAGTTTATCCAGCCCATTAACTCATTTCTTGCAGGATAATTTTAGCTCTGATTTTCATAAAAAATCAAAGTTGAATTATCATTTAAGTAAATTTTTGTGTTTTTGGTATGATTTTGCTTAAAATGGGTATCAATGTGTAATCAATCATTCTTGGAATGATTTAGGAGCGTGGGGATCAAGTAATTGAGTGATTCTGGGTTAATTAGGGGTTAATTATGCGGTAGGATCAAGTTAGAGCTAAATTAGGGGGATTGGGGGAGTAAAAAAGGAAAGAATGAGTGACACGCGGGGTGACCGGCGGTCATCTAGCAAAGACCTCCAGCACCTGGCGTTCATCCTCACATGACCGTCGACACTGGTAGTCATCCAAAGGATGACCGCCGGCAGCGGGGGTCATAGGTGCCCAGAACCCCCGATTTTCTCTGATTTTGTTTCTAATTTGATCCTACGCGGTTTTGGACCAGATTTTCGGGAATATTCTTCACCATTAAGCAAGTCTACGCCCCTAGGCTTCCCAGAGCACTATATATAGGACTCCTAGCACACGTTTCAAATGGGACACGATTTTTCTCACACATACACCCACAAGCCTTAAGCGCTTAGAGAAACTATACCTCTCCAAGTTAGATACATTCTCAGGCAGAAAACTCTGGAGAAATTTTGTGCGAGGCATCAACAGTAGTCCAGCAAGGAAGAGTCAAGAAGAGGATCAATCATTGAGCTTAGAAGTGGAAAGAAGGTGGGTGTAGAACTCAACCTATTGCATGCAGCTAGAGCAGGGCTACAGGAGGTAACACTAAACCTTGTTTTGATTGATCCTTGTTGATTATATGCTGATGCTTTTGATGATGTAAGTGGCCGATTTGTGCCATGTTTAGAACTACGTGGCTTTGCCCCTGGTCAGTCAGGTACGTAGGTAGTCTCGGTTTTACAACGGGATGCAAGCCAATTCTTCTTCTTCTCTCCCATTCTTTTATTTCCCACACTTGCACACTTGCACAAGGAACACTTGTATTTTGCAATTGCACATAGTGTCGACCCAACACGGATAGGTGCCTAACACCTTTCCATCTGTAACGAACCCCCGATCCCATGATTTTGGTTCGCATGACCATGTAGCCTAAAGGAGTCACATGAAGGTTTTGCCCAAATTTTTTCCTTAGTAAAATTTGTGTAGCGACTCGAATGTCATGGGATTGACCCGAGAAAGAAGGTGAAAGGATTAGGTGAATAGGCCCAAGTGATTTTGGGTCGGGTATTCACACACTTACATCATCAAAAGCATCAGCATATAATCAACCAGAATCAAACAATAAGGGATTAGTGTTACCTCTTGTAGCCCTCCTCTAGCTCCTTGAATTGGTTAATGTTCTACACCCACCTTCTTGCTACTTCTTAGTTCAGTGGTTGATCCTCTCCTTGATTCCTCCTTGTTGGATAATTACTGATGTTTCCCATCAAATTCTACCAGAGTTTCTGCCTATAAAAGATTCCTATACTTAGAGAGGTAGAGTTTCTACAAGCACTCAAGGCTTATGGGTGTGTATACGAGAAATAATGTATGTCTTCTGAAATGTGTGTGAGAGGTCCTATTTATAGTGCTCTTTGGGAGCCTAGGGGTATGGATCTGTTTAATGGTGAAGATTATGCCCGAAAATCTGGTCCAAAACCGCGTAGGATCGAATTAGAAACAAAAATCAGGAAAATCGGAGATTCTGGGCACTGATGACCGCCGGTGCTGGATGACCGCCAGGGTCGGCGGTCATGTGTGGATGTTCGCTGGTCACCCCACGTGTCACCCGTTCTTTCCCTTTTACGAACCCCATTCCCCCTAATTCAGCTCTGATTTGATCCTACTGCGCAATCAACCCCTGATCACCCCAGAATCACTCCATTACTTGATTATTACTCCTCTAAATCATTCCATAATTGATTGATTACACATTAACACCCATTTTAAGCAAAATCATACCAAAAATACATTTACCAATTAAAGGGTGATTTGATTCTGATTTTCCACGAAAATCAGAACCAAAACTAGTTTTCAGTTAAAGTGTCTATGGGCCAATCAAACTCTAGAGAATCCATTAACTTGGGCCCCTAAACCTATCCTTAACCTAAAAATAAATCATCTCAATATAATCGGGTTAAACATAATTAAAAAGCCCAAGCAATGAAATAAAACATATTTTAGTATAATAAACCTTCATATATATTTTATCCTAAAGATTAAATCATCTCATTAATCCTAGAGTTCAAGTATATATAGGTTTAAATTACCGAAATACATTAATTTTACTAAATTAATTTTTTATTTTGCATTAATCTAGGATCACATCATCTCATTAATCCTAGGTTCAAACACGTTCGAAATCCAATTTTAGTAGAAAATACATGGGTCAAATTTAGGTGTTCACAACAAGCGATCCAGGTTCCAATCATTCTCTTTTCTCTTCATGGTCTTCAGCAAATCTTTCACTCTCTTGAGTCTCTCTCCATCTCCTTTGGGCTCTTGCTCCACCGAAAAATCATCTTGGACTACCACAACACCATTCCCGACGCCTTGCTTCGAAGCTTGTCCCCCATCGCTCCTAGGGGACACAATCTTTCCTCACTTTAATACTAACAGTGCATCCCTCACGTCTGGGTCCTTCAACAGGGATTCCATGGCCGCATTCATCTCAGTAGTATTATCCTCACCCATCTTGCCCTAATATTAGGGAGGACAAGTGTAAAGGTTTTGGGTACCCAAGGGAACTCTTGACACACTTTTTTGTTTTTGTTTCTTTTTTTTATTGGGTATATAGAAGCGAAAAGGGCACTCTATTTACATTTACTTGAATCCACAACAATATTCACCCAAATGTACGTACCACTTATTGATTCATTATGCATGAGAAGCTCAAGGTATGCAGCTGGTTAGGGGCTAAAGAATGCCGCTAAGGAATAGTTTGACCTACTCACATATGATAATGGATATCGCGTGAAGTCTAAGGCCCATTAATCCCTATCATTGCTAAGCAACGAGAAACAGGTTCACTCAAGCCACTATTGCTTAAGGAAAGCATTGTAGCGGATCCGGATTCCCTCTTCCTTTTATGGTAGAGGCTTCACATCAATCATCATGAATGCAGGGCACTTATGATGAAACATAGAATGCATACGGAGTTCAACGATTGCACAAAGTTTCTTAAGCCCACTACGTCCCTAGTGGAGTTGCCAACTGTGAGGACCCGACCCAAGATTAATTGGGCCTCCCCACCTGTTTCTCTACACTCTTCTTAACCGTCATCCAATAACATTGGAGTCGCCACCCGAATTTTATTATAGGGAAAAATTCCGGGGAAAATCGTTCTTAAGCAACAATGACTCCATTTAAGACAACCGACTAGCGAACCAAAGATGCTGGACCTGGGAGTTCGTCAAGGAGGGGAAGGTATTAGGCACCCACCTGTGTTGGGGCGAAACATTGTGCAATTAAAGAATAATTTTTTTCCCTGTGAAAGTATGTTGTGTGGAAACAAGTCACATAAAACAAATATGATTAAACTGAAATAAAAAGGAAAATAAAAATAATTGGGCTTGAGTCTCCACCACTAGAAACCACCTACGTACCCTGGCAACCGGGTTCAAAGCCCACATAGTTCTTATCATGGCATCACCACAACACTTAAATCATTAAAAGCATCATTATCTGTTAGTGTAATATGCCCAAAAGCCAATCAATGGATGTTTATTTGTAATCATGTATACGCATTAAGGTTATTCCAATAAATATCGTTTATGTGATAAACGCTTGCACATATTTATAACCCTAGAATATTTATGTATTCTTAAATGTCCCTAGTCGATTATTATTATGGATGGGTTGTAATAATAAATTAAGACTAGCGTATGTTGATAATTATATGTGATATGAATTCTATATACGGGTACAAGTTAGAGAACTTGTGGACTGGACCGACCCACATAAGAACGCTACATGGAACGTTATATGATTGTCATTAGCGGTTCTTATATGTATTGTCCTTAGACCTGTGATCATCAAGGTTCCCAACATATGAGTCGTATACTTTGATATTACTCTTGGCTATTTCGTAAATGAGTAGACTTAGTGTAATCATTGGGTATATGATAAATGTGTAGTGGGTTTTGTATGATCCAGAGGGGATTCATCCAACCCATATAACGGGTATATTATTGGTTGGTTTCTTGATAGAGTTGAACTGTAAATGCACGGCCGTGCTCGGATTATGATATGGTGATATCATTAGTATCCGTTTTACACAGTTAGCTCGAGGATCAAGAAACCGAGATCAAACATATGCGAGATTGACATATTCCATGTCTCGTGTTTAATCTTGGTAATGGGACGAAGGGACGATGACATGCTTATGAGGCATATTGAATCAGTACTGATCTTGTCGCTCGGGTAGCAATGATGTGTTGCTAGACGCCGCTCTTTGCTTATAATTGTAAATGAGTTTACAATTATTGCCGCACGTTACAAGTGCCTACAGGGTCACACACTTAGAATCGTTGACTCGAGCAGGTGGTGGAACCGTGGTTGGACCATGGTTCGACTAGGTGTGGTTGGACCATGGTTGGACTGTGGTTGGACCAGGGTCGTTTTGGGCTGGTTTGATTCACTGATTGGTATGAGATATCGATCAAAATTTTCATGGCAGTAAGTCGAAGAGTTCGACTAAGAAAAATCGAGTGTCGGTTTGTGTAAAGAACGATTGTCGTTCTAGTACAGCAAGGCCAAAACATCGATGTTTGTGAGACAAACATCGATGTTCACATGATTTTTGCCTTGGCCAGATCTTCCAAACATCGATGTTGTGTGACAAACATCGATGTTCTAATGAAGATTGGCTTTGGCAAAATCTTGAAAACATCGATGTTCAAGAGTTAAACATCGATGTTCTCATGTTGAGTGGCCTTGGCAGAACTACCAAAACATCGATGTTCAAGAGTTAAACATCGATGTTCTAGAGCACTGCCAAGTTAGTTTGAGATTCCAGAATTGTCAAACATCGATGTTTAAAAGTTAGACATCGATGTTTAAAACTACTGCCAGAAATCTTGAATTTCCAGAACCTCAAGACATCAATGTTCACAAGTTAAACATCGATGTTCTTGGGCTCTGCCAAAAGATTTCGAGTTCCAGAATTCTCAAACATCGATGTTCAAGAGTCAGACATCGATGTTCAAGAGTTAAACATCGATGTTCTTGAGCACTGCCAAGTAGTTGGGAGAATCAAATTCTCAACAACATCGATGTTCAAAGTCAGACATCGATGTTCTCATCTATTTTTGGTTTCCAAATTTACAAACATCAATATATGATTCATCAAGAACATGCATGTAATGTATTGGAATAATATATTGATGAAAATATTAAGTTCTTCTTGTGTTTCCTTCCATGATAAGCACTCATCATTGCTTAGATCAACACTTGGTAGGTTTTTCCAAAGCAAGGTGCCAATGTTTATCCTAGCAAGGTGCGACGCGATAATTGTAATATCGGAACTGCTTATTATGGTGTTGAACTTAACTAGGTCATCTTAATATGATTAAGGACTTAGAGGCAAGGAGTTGAGCTAAGTCTATGAGATAGACAAGAACAAGTATTACTCACTCAACTATCCAAGAGTTACATGAGATGTAATTTACAAGAGTTGTCTACCTAAATAACTATTAAGTAAGCGATCAGCCAAAGCTGACTTATCTAGTAGTGAAATATGGATCTTGGCCTACTTATATGATTGTCTGGATTTATATAGTAGGAGCATCATTTAATAGAATTTCTTGTTAAATGATTTTGTATGCATGACTCTTATTTGTGTGAGTTGATCATTGTTGTAGAATTCCATGGCACAAAACACTAGCACAATGTCACTACGATATGTCCTTGAGAAGGAAAAGTTGAATGGGACTAACTTCCTAAAATGGTATCGCAACTTTAGGATAGTCCTCAAACAAGAAAAGAAGTTGTATGTCCTTGAAGGGAAAGTTCCAAATGAACCGACGCCTAATGCTTCTAGGGCGGAAAGAGATGCTTACAAGAAGCATGTTGATGATGCATTGGATGTTGCATGCCTTATGCTTGTTAACATGGACTCTGAGCTTCAAAAGCAACATGAGACCTTGGGTGCGTTCGATAAGATCGAACATCAGAAAATGCTTTTTGAAGAGCAAGCAAGGCATGAGAGGTATGAGACCTCTAAGGCATTGTTCCAATGCAAGATGGTTGAGTCATCACCGGTGAGACCTTATGTGCTCAAAATAATTGGATACATTGAGAGCCTTGAGGGTCTAGGTTTTCCTTTGCAAAAGGAGTTGGCTGTTGATCTAGTCCTGCAATCGTTGCCGGATAGTTACAACCAATTTGTCATGAATTTCTGTGAAGGCCCTCTCCCCGAGGGACCCACCAAACTCAGGTATTGTTACATCACATCCCTCAGCCCACACCTCTTGGGTTTAATCCTTTACCATGCTGCAGCACTAGGGATTCGAACTCGGGACGTGATGCTTTTTATCCCCCTCAAGGAGAGCACCTTCACCAATGAGTTGGTGAAGGTGCTCTCCTTGAGGGGGATAAAAAGCATCACGTCCCGAGTTCGAATCCCTAGTGCTGCAGCATGGTAAAGGATTAAACCCAAGAGGTGTGGGCTGAGGGATGTGATGTAACAATACCTGAGTTTGGTGGGTCCCTCGGGGAGAGGGCCTTCACAGAAAAGGCGCCTTTTCTATGAAGGCCCTCTCCCCGAGGGACCCACCATATTCAGGTATTGTTACATCACATCCCTCAGCCCACACCTCTTGGGTTTAATCCTTTACCATGCTGCAGCACTAGGGATTCGAACTCGGGACGTGATGCTTTTTATCCCCCTCAAGGAGAGCACCTTCACCAACTCATCTGCCCGTTGGGGTTTCTTTGTTTTGTGGCGGCCGGTGTCGGGGTTGTCGATGGTTGCTGGTGGAGTTGTTGGCGCCGCCGGGTGGTGTGTTGGTGACGGCGGATGCGACGGTGCGAGAGAGTTTTGGGTCTGTTGTTGTTTGGGCGGCGGGACGCGTGTTGGTTTTGTGTCCGGGGATGGTGACAAGCCGTGTTGCCGTTCAGCCCTCGACGGTGTGTGGGTTCACCTCGGTTGTAGCTTCAGCGCTTGGATTTGGAGTTGATTGACAGATTCGATTTTGGCTTCGGGTAAGGATTCGTTCTCCAACCCTTCTTCTTTTCGTTGGATGTTACGGGGATTGTGCGATTGAATTGTTTCCTGTATGTGTTTGGGTTCGATTACCAGCAGAGATTTTGGTGGTTCGATTTGGCATTCTTGGTTGGGAATCCGTCATGGACAGATTGAGATTGATTTCTGGGTGAGGAATCAACTTCCCCAATTCTTTAGTTAAATCAATATATATGTATTCAGTGGGTGTTTGTGTTGATTTAATTGAATGTTGTTGGGTTGAATATGGTTGGACGTTGATCGGTTATGGCAGTGCTGTTGTGGCTGTTTCTTGGTTGATTTTGGGGATTCTCCGGCGAAGTTGACCGGAATCTGGCGAGCTCGGGAATTTTCCGGCGAGGCTCGGGTTGCTGTTCCGGCAAGACAAGGTGTTTCGGCATTACGTGGTAATTCTCGGGCTTTGATGCAAAATTCGGTTCTTGTACTATCTTGAAGTGTAAATGGATTTAATGTGTGCAATTTGTAATAATGAACTTTAGTGGAATCCGGGGAGTTGCGAGTTGAGAGGCACGTGGCCGGAATTTAGTTCCGACGTACATAGTATCCTTAGGCCGGAAGGGTCGGGCTCGGGAGCTCGATTAATGTGAGTAAGTGAATGGGCCGGGCCTAGACCCAAGTTATGTCATGTTAAGGATATATGGGCTTTAGGCCCAAGGACTATTTTAGATGCGGGTTATAGGCCCAATAAGGAGTAATTGATTTAAAATGGGCTTTAGGCCCAGTGACTTAAATTGATGTGGGCTTAGGCCCAATTAATGTCATATTAATACTATATGGGCTTTTAGGGCCAATGACTAATGAAGTGGGCTTTAGGCCCAATAGCTTGTAATTGGGATGGGCTTTAGGCCCAATAAAATGTAACTAATTTAAATGGGCTTTAGGCCCAATGGTTTTGGGGAATGTGCTTTAGGCCCAATAAATGGATATTATTTTGAAATGGGCTTTAGGCCCAAAGGGGTTCTTATGATGTGGGCCTTAGGCCCAGGTATAAATTGGATTTGAATTTTGGGTTTAGACCAGAGTTTCTTAGTAACGGGCCTAGTGTACGATTAAAGCTTAAGACGATGATATTGGCATGTATTTGATTTGATTTCCGTGAATAAATATCTTACATGGTATATATGTTCATAGAAGGTTATGGACATGAGGTTGTTGAGGCGGAACTAGGCTTCAGGTTCCGAGACAATTAATATGGCCAAGGTGAGGACTTATAAACCTTTGTATGCATTACTGCCTACAATGCTCGGTTAACTGTCTTGGTACATAAAGTGGTATTAATTGTTGGTCTTGAATGCTGTATGCATGCTTGTTTGATGTGCTTATGGTTCTATCTACGAGTGTACTATGTTGGTGATATCTCTGATGCAGTGTGCATGATTTGTGGTCTGTGTACCAGTGTGATATAATATGCCTGTCGTGTATGAGTTGTTTAGTGTGTTAAATAACGTGAAAAGTGGTTTTGTGGTTTGTGTGGAGGATTGTGGGCTGGAGGCCCGGACTTGAGTTTAAGTTGTTAAATCCACACAACCCTGATTGAAATAACGTATGGTACAACTCTTAAGGAATAAATGTGAATAACGAATTATAATTAAGTCTACTGTGGGGCTGTTGACCGGTTGGCTCGAGCGGGAAGTAATACCCCTCGGGATGGCATGCGGGTTAGCATGTGGGCCTGTGATGGCCGGTTCTACCTCCCTCTTTCTATCTCCCCCTTTCTACCTCCCTCTTTCTCTCTGTCTCTCTCTCTCTCTCTATGGATATGTTGGGCTTCGTGCCTGGTTTATTTGGGCTTCGTGCCTGGTTTATTTGGGCTTATGCCTGGTTGTCTCATGAGACGGGA
>JAKUCV010000331.1:28927-54377 GCA_028386065.3 Turnera subulata | reverse complement strand
TGGTGATCAAGTTATTCGTGGTTTGATTATATAAACGTGAGGAATTGTAATTACTTGTGGAATTATTTTATGGCTAGATCTTGTTCGGAGTGCGAGATGATTTCTTGAACTAATTTGAGGATTGATCTAATGGTATATTTGGGGAAAAATCTTTTAATGATACTTGAGGTACTAAACTTTGATGAGTTTGGGGATATTAATGGTGATTGTGATAAAAAGGTTTGATCATGAATTTCTGTTGAGGTTATAGTCCATGTGTTGGAAGGCAATGCGGATAGTATGTTCATATTGAGGTTGATTCTTTTGAGGTGATCTCGAGTACTGTGATTTAGTTGCTAGCTTGTTAAGTTACGTCTTAAAATACACATTGATGATTTAAGGTCTTCATTAAAGAAACTTTGATGTTCATATTAAGTGTGGCTTGGGCGATAGACTTATCAGTATGGGTTATGCAAAGATGTTTGAGTTTTGAGGAATCTAAGGTATAGAATCATAATTGTGATGCTTCGGTAGAGATCGAGTCCTAGTTCTTAAGGTATGTTCCGGAAAATATATTATGATGGCATTATTGGTGTATGGTAAAGGAAATACTTTGAGGTTCAGAACATTACATAGATTATGGATTTTTGGTCTTGAGGTATTCACGGTGAGAGTGAGGATCTTGTTATTTAGGTAACAACTTGGGGTTCTGTGTTAGAGGATATGTGTAATGGATTAAAAGATTGGTCATATTGTTGGTAAATGAAACGGTTTATGGGTTCTAGTATCAATTTTGTTGATTATGATTGGATAAGATTCTTTGTTTAGAGCTTTGATCTTATGATCTATTGATCATGTTAGATTAAGTCGATGATTGACTTGGGTATATTGGAGTTCTTGATGGACATGATGGTTCTACTTGGTCATTTGGCCGACGGTATTTTGATACCGGGTGACACTTGTCTGTGTCAGCTAAGCACTTGGTTGCTTGACTTCTCTTGAAATTTCGAGGACGAAATTTTGTTAAGTGGGGTAGAACTGTAACGCCCCGAATTTCGTTAATTGATCTTTCCGGAATTTTCGAAATTTTCGGTATTTAATTTCCATCTTTACCCTCGCGGAGTTTCCGGGAGTCTTTGGTTAAGAGATTATTGATATAATTAATTGATTCACTTTGAAAATATTATTTTCACTTTTAGAATCGATCCTTGTTCGGGAAGAATTGGAGTTCCGGGGTGAAATACGGGGTTTGTCGTAGTTTCGCTCAAAACTACGTAGTTTTGGGAGTGTCAAGGCATAAAACTCATTGGGAGCTTGCGTTTTGACTAGCTAGTGAAGCGCATTGACCTGTGGAGCTGGGAAAGGCAAAACGACGTCGTTTTGCTAGCCAAAACGACGCTGTTTTATGCCTGGCCGAACCCTAGGATTACCCTAAGTATAAAAGCATCTTTTCTTCTCTTCCTTCCACCCTTTTCTCTCCAGTTTTTCTCTTTTCTTCCCCACGACACTGCAGCCGTCACCCCCAACAGACCTCTTTGATTTTTTTTTTCTTTCTCTTTCGCCACTTTCATTTTTCTTTTCTCTCTGACAATCACTTGCACCCGATTCCTCTCTTTTCTCCTTCATGCTGCCGCCGCTACGGATCGCAGAGACGGTTTGGAAGAGGTTCAAGGGAGGTGCTCCATGCGTGAGGAGTGCTGCGAGCTCGCGAGTCGCCGCCGCCCCTTCGCCGTTGCACTCTGAGTTCTGCGCCCTCTGTGTTTCTCCCCGTTACATCCTTTATTTTTTTTTTGTTGCTGGGGAAAACTAACCCGTTGGGGTTTCTTTGTTTTGTGGCGGCCGGTGTCGGGGTTGTCGATGGTTGCTGGTGGAGTGGTTGGCGCCGCCGGGTGGTGTGTTGGTGACGGCGGATGCGACGGTGCGAGAGAGTTTTGGGTCTGTTGTTGTTTGGGCGGCGGGACGCGTGTTGGTTTTGTGTCCGGGGATGGTGAAAAGATGAGTTGGTGAAGGTGCTCTCCTTGAGGGGGATAAAAAGCATCACGTCCCGAGTTCGAATCCCTAGTGCTGCAGCATGGTAAAGGATTAAACCCAAGAGGTGTGGGCTGAGGGATGTGATGTAACAATACCTGAGTTTGGTGGGTCCCTCGGGGAGAGGGCCTTCACAATTTCAATATGAATCATCTTGACAAATCTTTGTCTGAGTTGCTTAACATGTTAGGAACAGTTGAGCAACAAATGAAGGCAAACAAATCCAAAAACATTTTGATGGGTGGAAAAGTCAAAGGAAAGGGTAAAGCCAATTTTTACAACAAGAAGAAATGTGTCAAAATGTTTGGTGCATGTGCATCTTCTTGTTCCCATATGCTGAAACCCAAAGATGGTATTGCAAAGGAAGGAAAATGTTTCCAATGCAACAAACCTGGCCATTAGAAACGCAACTGCCCTGTTTACCTTGAAGAGGTGAAGAAACAGAAGGGAAGTAAGACTTCCACTTCAGGTATTTTTGTTATAGAAACTAATATCTCTATCTCTACATCATGGGTATTAGATACCGGATGTGGTTCTCACATTTGTGTAAATGTGCAGGAACTGAGAAAGAGTAGGAGATTAGCAAAGGGTGAGATAGACCTGCGGGTGGGAAATGGAGCAAGAGTTGTTGCATTAGCCGTAGGAACTTACTATCTTACCTTACCGAGTGGTTTGGTTTTAGAACTAGACGATTGCTATTATGTACCGACCATAAGCAGGAATTTCATTTATGTGTCTTGTCTTGACAAGAAAGGTTTTTCTTTTGTAATAAAGGACAAATGTTGTTCTATTTATTACAATAATGTTTATTATGGTGGTGCGTATTCAAGCAATGGTTTGTATGTTCTTAACCTAGAAACCACAATCTATAACGTTAATACGAAGAAGGTTAGAATGAACGATTCTAATGAAACCTATCTTTGGCATTGTCGATTGGGCCATATAAACGAGACTCGTATATCTAAACTCCATAAAGATGGACTTTTAGACTCATTTGATTTTGAATCATCTGAGACATGTGAGTCATGTTTGTTAGGCAAGATGACGAAGGCTCCTTTTACTGGTAAAGGTGAAAGAGCTTCGGACTTGTTAGGTCTTATACATAGTGATGTATGTGGACCGATGTCGACACAAGCTAGAGGTGGATTCCAATACTTCATTAGATTTACTGACGATTTCAGTAGGTATGACTATGTGTATCTAATGAGACACAAGTCAGAATCCTTTGAAAAGTTCAAGGAATTCAAGAATGAAGTACAGAATCAACTCGGCAAGAATTTCTTCGATCAGATCGAGGAGATGAATACTTAGGCCGAGAATTTCTTGATCATCTAAAGGAGTGTGGTATAGTATCACAGCTCACTCCACCGGGTACGCCTCAATGGAATGGTGTATCCAAAAGGAGGAATAGAACCTTGTTAGACATGGTTCGTTCGATGATGAGTCAAGCTGACCTTCCTTCTTATTTTGGGGACATGCATTATTGAGTGCTGCATTTACACTTAACCGTGTTCCATCTAAATCCGTCGAAAAGACACCATATGAGATATGGACTGGGAGGCGCCCCAATTTGTCTTTTATGAGAATTTGGGGTTGTGAGGCTTACATGAGACGTGATGCATCAGATAAACTCGGCCCTAAATCCGACAAGTGCCTCTTTGTAGGATACCCTAAGGAAACTAAAGGGTATTATTTCTACAATCCCACCGAGCACAAAGTGTTTGTTGCTCGGACTGCTATTTTTCTAGAAAGAGAATTTATTTCTAAAAGAATCAGTGGAAGGAAAATAGAACTCGAAGAAGTTCGAGAAATTAAGGCTGAGATGGAACAAGGACAGGAACCACAAGATGTTGTGGATGAGAATCCTGTGCCTGTAACACATGGACCGCATAGGTCGGATAAGACTCAGTACGAGCCTGAGAGATATGGATTTCTCATGACTCATACTGGGGATGTGATGCTCATAGAAGAGGATGAGCCCACTTCCTATCAGCAGGCCATAACTGGTCCGGACTCTAAGAAGTGGCTGGAAGCCATGAATTCGGAAATGGAATCCATGTATCAAAACAAGGTATGGACCTTGGTTGATCCACCTGAAGGGGTAAAACCCATAGGGTGCATGTGGGTCTTTAAGAAAAAGACTGACATGAATGGTAATGTGATTACCTATAAAGGGCGATTGGTGGCGAAAGGTTTCAAGCAAGTTCATGGTATTGACTATGATGAAACTTTCTCGCCAGTTGCCATGTTTAAATCCATCCGGATTCTATTGGCTATAGCGGTATACTATGATTATGAGATATGACAAATGGATGTCAAAACCGCTTTGCTTAACGGAAATCTTTTAGAGGATGTGTACATGACACAACCTGAAGGTTTTGTCGATCCAGAGAATGCCAATATGGTATGCAAGTTGCAGAGATCCATTTATGGATCGAAGCAAGCTTCTAGGAGTTGGAATCTTCGTTTTAATGACGTGATCAAAGAGTTTGGTTTCATTAAGCACGAAGATGAACCGTGTATTTACAAGAAGGTTAGTGGGAGCATTATTGTTTTCTTATTGTTGTATGTTGACGACATCCTACTCATTGGGAATGACATTCCGATACTACAGTCTGTAAAGGCTTGGTTAGGGAAGAATTTCTCAATGAAGGACTTAGGAGAAGCAGCCTTTGTGTTAGGCATAAAGATCTATAGAGATAGATCCAAAAGGCTTATCGGGCTAAGTTAGAGTACATATATTGACAAGGTGCTAAAGAGGTTTAGCATGCAAGATTCCAAGAAAGGATTCTTACCCTTGTCACGTGGCGTAGCTCTCTCAAAGAATCAATGTCCTAGTATGACTAAGGAGAGAGAGCGGATGAGTACGATTCCTTATGCTTCTGCAATAGGATCTATCATGTATGCCATGATGTGTACTCGACCGAATGTGGCTTATGCTTTGAGTGTCACAAGCAGATATCAAGCTGATCCCGGTGAGAGTCACTGGACAGCGGTTAAGAACATCCTTAAGTACTTGAGAAGGACTAAGGATGCATTCCTGGTTTACGGAAGCGTGGATGAGCTTGTTGTAAAGGGCTACACAGATGCTAGCTTACAAACCGATAGGGATGATTTTAGATCGCAGTCAGGTTATGTGTTTTGTCTTGGAGGTGGTGTTGTATGCTGGAAGAGTTCAAAGCAAGAGACAGTTGCCGATTCTACAACCAAAGCTGAGTACATTGCTGCCTCAGACGCGGCGAAAGAGGCTGTTTGGATCAAGAAGTTTGTAACTGAACTTGGGGTAGTTCCGAGCATTGAGAGTCCGATTGAGCTCTATTGCGATAACAATGGGACAATCGCAGAGGCTCAGGAACCTAGATACCACCAGAGATCCAAACATATTCTCCGACGCTATCTTCTTATTAGAGAGATCATAGATAGAGGCGATATCAGACTGTGCAGAGTTCCATCTGAGAACAATGTAGCAGATCCGTTGACTAAGCCGCTCACACAGCAGAAGTATGATGGTCATGCTGCTTCCATTGGTATTAGATACATGTATGATTGACTTTAGTGTAAGTGGGAGATTGTTAGTGTAATATGCCCAAAAGCCAATCAATGGATGTTTATTTGTAATCATGTATACACATTAAGGTTATTCCAATAAATATCGTTTATGAGATAAACGCTTGCACATATTTATAACCCTAGAATATTTATATATTCTTAAATGTCCCTAGTCAATTATTATTATGGATGGGTTATAATAATAAATTAAGACTAGCGTATGTTGAGAATTATATGTGATATGAATTCTACATACGGGTACAAGTTAGAGAACTTGTGGACTGGACCGACCCACATAAGAACGCTACATGGAACGTTATATGATTGTCACTAGCGGTTCTTATATGTATTGTCCTTAGACCTGTGATCATCAAGGTTCCCAACATATGAGTCGTATACTTTGATATTACTCCTGGCTATTTCGTAAAAGAGTAGACTTAGTGTAATCATTGGGTATATGATAAATGTGTAGTGGGTTTTGTATGATCCAGAGGGGATTCGTCCAACCCATATATCAGGTATATTATTGGTTGGTTTCTTGATAGAGTTGAATTGTAAATGCACGGCCGTGCTCGGATTATGATATGGTGATATCATTGGTATCCGTTTTACACAGTTAGCTCGAGGATCAAGAAACCGAGATTAAACATATGCGAGATTGACATATTCCATGTCTCGTGTTTAATCTTAGTAATGGGACGAAGGGACGATGACATGCTTACGAGGCATATTGAATCAGTACTGATCTTGTCGTTCGGGTAGCAATGATGTGTTGCTAGACGCCGCTCTTTGCTTATAATTGTAAATGAGTTTACAATTATTGTCGAACGTTACAAGTGCCTACAGGGTCAGACACTTAGAATCGTTGATTCTAGCAGGTGGTTGAACAGTGGTTGGACCATGGTTCGACCAGGTGTGATTGGACCATGGTCGTTTTGGGCTGGTTAGATTCACTGATTGTCAGAATTATTGAGCCAAACCTGATGGCATGTGATGTGTAATCCCATTAGTGCATAGTGGAGACATGAAAAGACTAGATAATGGTGGAATCTTAATCATGTTGAATGGACCATCATGTTGGCCATTCTTGTCTCTAATAATCTATGCATTTATTGGAGTGAGTAATCAAATTTACCTCTTGTAGCCCTCCTCTAGCTCCTTGATTTGGGTTGTGTTCTCCACCCACTTTCTTTACACTCCTTAGCTCAATCTTTGATCTCCTCTTGGTCTACCCTTGCTTCCTTCTTGTTGATGCTTCCCACGAAATTTCTCCAGAGTTTCTGCCTATATTGATATTTCTAGACTTGGAGAGACAGAGTTTGTCCAAGCACAAAAGCTTATGGGGGGTATGTGTGAAAGAGATTGTGTCCTTTAGATGTGAATGAGAGATTCTATTTATAGAGTTTTGGAGAGTACAGGGGTCGTGAACCTTTTAATGGTCAAGATTATGGCCAGAAATCTGGGCCAAAACCGTGTAGAATCAAATCAGAAACAAAAATCGTGGCAAAATCGCATTTCTAAGACACATGACCGCCATGGCCGGCGGTGATCCTCTGGATGGCAGCCATGCTTGGCGGTCATCGGTGCATGTCCACCCAGGCATCGCGGCCCACCCGAGATGACTATCCAACCTCTCCGGTTTTCATGTGTTCTTCCCTTTTTTGGCTTCCAATCCCCTAATTCTCCCTTGACTTGATCTAATCGTGTAATTAACCCAAAAATAAATCATCTCAATATAATTAGGTTGAAAGAAAATAAGAAAGCCCAAATAAATGAAACATATTTTGGTAAATTAAACCTTAGTATATATTTTTATCTTAAGATTAAATCATCTCATTAATCCTAAGGTTCAAAAACATAAAGGTTCAAATTATAAAAATATATAAATTTTACTAAAATAGATGGATTAATGTCACATTTCGTCCCTCCGCTGCCCCCTCAAATTGAAATTCATCCATGTGTTGAGTTTTGATTGGTTTTGATCCCTCAGTTGGTCAATTTTTAAAGGCTTTAGTCCTTTTTACCGATTTTACCCCCAAATTCTGCCCTTTATTGTTCAAACCAATTTACCCACCCGAAATTCGACCCAACTAACCGACCCAACCCGGAACCCTATTCAAAAATCTCCAATAAAAAAATAACTCTACCTCCCAACATCAAAAAATTTAAAATCATAAAATACAAATTATTTTTCAAAAAATAGAAAATCATAAATTAAATTATTTTTTAATTTTAAAAATTTAAAAGTTTAAACATATCTTCTCCACATGTTTTTTTTCTATTTTCTTTTTAGTTTTTTTCTTTCTTCTTCTTGTCCTCCTCTTACTTCCCCTTAAAAATCAAAAATTTAAATATTATAAAAATAAAAATTATTTTTAAAATTTTAAAAATTAAAAATCATAATTTATATTATTTTTTTAGTTTAAAAATTTGCAAATTTAAAATTTTTTATCTATTTTTGTTCTTTTTTATTTTATACTTCCCTTCTTCTCCACACTACCAAAAAAAATATATTTTTATAAATTTTTAAACAAAAAATAATTTACTTTAAGTTTTTTTATTTTTAAAAAAAAATTTAAAAAATTTTTTGTTCGTTTTTTTTATTGATTTCTAAAATTTTGATATTGGGAGATAGAGTTATATATTTATTGGAGATTTTTTAATGGGGTTCTGGATTGGGTCGGTTAGTTGGGTCGAATTTAGGGTGGGTAAATTGGTTTGAACAATAACGGGCTGAATTTAGGGGTAAAATCGGTAAAAAGGACTAAAACCTTAAAAAATTGTCCAACTGAGGGATCAAAACCAATCAAAACTCAACACAAGGATGAATTTCAATTTGAAGGGGCAATACAGGGACGAAATGTGACATTAATCCTAAAATAAATTCCAAACATACTTTAGCCAAAGACGGGTTAATGGTATAGATGGTACCCGGACTAGTCCAAATTCATCAATTGTATACCCCGACTTTTTTTCCCGACAATTATATACCTGTACTTTTGAAATTTGGTCAATTGTATACTTCGGGCAGCATTTTGATGATGTGGCACGCTGCCCGCCAATAACTTGTGTCAGTTTGCCCCCTAAATTTCAAATTTAATCATTTAGGTCCATTAGAATTATACAATTAAGTCCTTAAATTTTATTCATACTCAATCAAATTCTTTTTTAGAACGATAATACGTTAATTTAATTTTTTACTTTTATATATAATTATTATTTGTGTAATATTTAATATTATAATATTTTTTATACATAATTAATTTTAATTATATTAACAAATTATAATTAATCACAAAAAAATAAAGAATTCAATACTCTTATATAATGGTCTCTTATAATAATAAAAATACTAATAATTCAATATAATAATTTATTATATATATTTAGTTATATAAAATTTAATAATGTTCACATACAATTTAATAGTTGGCATTTATTATTTTTTTTTTAGTTTAAAATATTTATTTTGTAAGTGCTCCAACTGTTGGGCCGTGAATTTATTTTTAAAAATCGTATTATTATGATACATGGTAAGTGGGTCCCCTTTTGTATTATTTTCTGAATTTTAAATTCTTATATTGTTAAAATTAATAAGGTAAAGCATCTCCTTTATATATTGAATCTGTTAATTAAATTTTATTTGATAAATAATTACAATTAAAAGTAATAATAGATACTAAAAATAATTTAATCAAATTTTGTGTAAATAATAATTACATATATTACTAAGGACTAACTCCAAATAATAAAAAATATATGGACTAAATTATGTACTAATAAAAAACTTATATGATTAATTAAGAAACTCAAGACTAAATTGCTATTCACTATTAACGGGCAGCACGCCACGTCATCAAAATGCTGCCCGAGGTATACAATTGACGCAAACTCACTAAGTACGGGTACATAATTGACCGAAAAAAAGTCGAGGTATATAATTGACGAATTTAAACAACTAGGGGCATCAAATATACCATTAACCCGCCAAAGACCAAATCATCTCATTATTCTCATGGTTCAAGCATACTCAAAATCCAATTTAGAAGACGATCCGTGGGTCAAATTTGGGTGTTCACAGACTTGAACCGTCTGTCGTTTTTTAGTGGTCGCTTACTCAAGAAGTTCATGATGCCTGACATAGAGAAGTTCAGTGGGATCGGATGCCCAAGGACCCGTTTGAAGATTTACGTGAGGATACTGCAACCAATGGGGGTGAGCAACAAGCTATTGGGCCAGTTGTTCCAAAGGACCTTGTCCGGTGCTGCTTTGAAGTGGTTCATGAGTTTGGACGAGTCGAGGATGAGGAAGTGGGAGAATATTTGTGCCGAATTCTTGAAGCAGTATAGCTATAACACCGAGATTGATGTAACCAAGAGGGACCTCGAGACGACCGAGCAAGAGGCGCACGAGACATTCTCGGCCTTCATCACAAGGTGGCACAATAAGGCATCCCAAATGGTGAATCGGCCCTCACAAGAGGAGCAGGTGCAGATGATGATAAAAAATCTTCAACCGGTGTATTACGAACGCATGATTGGTAATTGCTACGCCAGTTTTAGAGCTCTTATCGGGGTAGGGGCTCAGCTCGAAGATGCGATTGCTTCGCCAAAGATCAAGGTGGCAACCGATGCCTCTGCACCTAGACGCAATTTGAGCACAACACAAGGGAAGAAGCCCGCTGAGGTGAATTATGTGGCTACACAAGCACCCCTTCGCATTTAATTGACACCAAGGAAGTTGATTCCCTTGCCCATAACTTTAAGCAAAATGCTCAAGAAGTGTATAGAGAAGAATTTGTTGCAGGCACTTGCACTGAGATCCGAATTGCCTATCAATGGGGACCCGAAATTGCATTGTGAATTTCATCAAATGGCCGGGCACACCACCGATAATTTCGCACGACTCCGCCACGAGGTTTATGACCTGACTGAGATGCGTGAGATAATCTTGCCTCAAAAGCCCAACACCAAAGCTAATCCATTGCCCAAACACAACGAGATCGATGTCATATTTGAAGAGCCTATACGTGGATGCAACAATTACGGAGGGTTGGACGAGGAAGCTGACGAACTTGAAGGAATGGATGTGAGTGGGAGACAGCAGAAGAAAATCGCACCCCTAGGTTTGATCAACGCTGGGGTCATATATCAGAAAACAACTGCTAAGTGTTTACACGAAAAAGTGGGTGTTCATTTAGATGCCATGACGGTGAAGTCTAAAACATGATAGTCCCATGCAACCACCCTACAAAAGGTCTTCAAAAAGTGTCAGGAGCTTGACGTATCAATTAACCCACAAGAATCCGCTTCAGGAGGGCAGGTGTCTGATGGTATTCTGAATGAACAAGGTAAAGAGATAGAACTATCAGGGACCAAGGCAATGAAAGGCACCCCGACAAACGCAAGATCCGAATTTTTCTTCAAGTATCATGATATGGAAGACAAAATAGATTATATGGTGAAGGAAGGATATGGGGATTTGGGTTACAAGCACCTTTTTTAAGGAGAGGAGATATGACCGAGCAGGGGATTGTGGGATAATAAAATAGGAGGGTCGAGACTGAATAAGTATGTTATGTCTGTTTGAGTTTAAGTCTAAATTCGAGTCCAGTTTGTAGCCGGTTGGCTTTTAAAGTATTAAGAGGCACTTTTTCTTTATCTTGATAACTTTTTCTAGTATTACTTTTGCAATATGTGTGAGTACAATGGCATGGAAAACTCTTTAAAATCTACAGAAATTGATCTCAAAAGCTAATATTAATAAAAAAATTACAAAAAGAACTATCTAGGCCTAATTTCATGTGCTCAGAAAAAATAAAAAAGAGAAAAAAAGAAGTAGACAACAAAAAAATAGAAAAAGGAAATTCGAAAAAAGGAAAAATGAAAAGAAAGAAAAATCGAAAAATTTAAAAAAAAGAGAAAAAAAAGAAAAGAGAAAAATGACGCGCACGAATACGTAGGAAGCCCAACTTGGGTCCGGTCTTTTCTTTTATTAATAGAAGCTTAATGGATAAAGGGGAGTTTGTTCACTCATTTGTGTTGCACATATTGTAAATGTGGAAAATAGCTTTCTAAGTAGAAGTCAAGTTCTTTTTGTGTCTCTTGCGCCAAGTATTCCCAGTAAACTCAGATGGTACAGGGGCAAAAGCCTTCAGGTAGATTCCCTTTAGAAGTATAAGGGATGTCTTGGACTTGTGATGTGTGCTGAAGTGTCCTTCAAGTGCACATGATAGTTGTAGTACTCTATCAAGGTCGTATCCACAGGGACTGGGATGAGTCTGTCACTCCTTACCTTAGACGAATTAGGCTTGAGATAATTAAACAAAAATGGATTATGGGGTGAGTGCAAATCGAAATTAAATTAAGTAAGAGAATAAAAGTAACAGTAATGTTGAAGTAGGTGAAAATCAGTTTTTGGTAAAATCTTAGGTATCCAGGGATTCACATGTCTTGCCCTTGTCCTCTAAATTGCACGACAGCATCATCACAGGCTGCGCTTGTGTGACGCCCTGTGTTTAATTAGAAGTCTTGAAGGGGCTCCCAACCTAATGTACTACCAACGGCTTTCGATCTTATTGATAGTTCCCTAAGCTTCCATCAACCCTCTGTCACTAGACAAGACGTCCACTTAGAGGTGGAGCTCGGTGTTGGTGCTAATTACCCACAGTCTCTCCCTATCTTCTTTCAAACGGCTAGGGAGGGAAGGCTGACTATTGTTGGTCTGGCACGCTTGGCTTCTCCTTTCTGTCCTTCACCAAGCTGCCACTAGATTGAAAGTAGACTGCTCAATAATCAATCAAGAATTAGATTAAAAGTGGTGTCATTCTTTCTTGACTGTGTCGTAACAGGCTGAGACAGTGCTGAGTCCGTGACTGAGCCAGTGGCTGAGCCTGTCGAGAACACAAAGTCAATTACACAGATCAGTTCTTGCAGGCGCTCTCAACCTATACTGAACCCATTTGTTTTCACTCAAAGGTTCCTCCCAAGGTTCTCACTCATCCTAATGCTTTTGCATCGGTCAAACTAAGGGGATTAAGAATTGGTGTTGAGGCTAATTCCTTATTTAGTTCCTAATTTCTCTCAAAACTAAGAGCTAAGGGTTGGCTGTTGTTGTTCCAGCAACTATGGTTTCTCCTTTCGGTCCTTCACCTAGCTACCTATAATCATGAATGGGTTTGATCAAGACTTAAACATGGAGCAAGTTTGCAACAACCAAACAAGAAAAAACGGTTAAGAGCATAGGAAGAGCAATTTATTGCACTAAGAACAGAGACATGCTTCACCCCTTCAACCTAAGAGGGGTTGTTTAGTTCATAATCAAGGTTACAAAATCAAAAGGAATTAAGGTAGCATAATGTTAAGAACCAAGTTGGAGGTTAGGGACAACACGATTTCTGCCCAGAAAAGGCTGCAGAATCTTGTTTTCCGCTTGAACCCTTTGTTCCAAAGTTCTGCAGGTTATGGGTATTGATCGAGGGGTCCAGTTCGATGCCTGTTCTTCCTTTCTCATTCTCTTTTATGGTGCAAATTCCTCACTTCTCTTCTCTCCCACGTGCTGGAAGGTATGACAGTTGGGCAAGTTGAGCTTCAGTTGCCCATTTTTCTCCTCGAGGTAAGGCAGCTTGGGAGGTGTGTCGAATGGATAAAATCTGCAAATCTGCAGATTTTAGAAGACTTAGGGGGAGGATAATGGTTCTTTAATTGTTAAATTCTTTGGGTGTGATGATTATCCCCTCTTTCCCACGCTTAAAGTCTTCTGAATTGGTCAGGTCATGATTATAGAGTTGAAAGTTCTGCAAGTGGTGAAGCTTTGCAAGTGGCTGAGTTTAATATTCTTATTTTTGCATTCTGGTCATCTGCAGATTCCATATGCTGAGCCTGTGCTGGGCCTGTGCCTGAGGCTGTATGCGATTTCTTCCCATTTTTCTGTGCAATTGATTTCAGCTCTTTTTGAGATTGATGGAGTGGCGTGATGGCTTCATGGATCAAGGCAAAGGTGGTGAAATCCAGTGGATAACTTGTGATTGGAGGGGAATTCGTGGCCTTTTACTGATTCTGCAGAGAACAACAGGCTGTCAAACAGGCTCATGCTGTGTCAGAGGCTGTTTCATCGAATTCTCCAATAAAATCTCCAAAATTTTTCAAAAAGCACCTGGAATCACTAATCACACAGTAAGGGATGGGATTTAAGGGAATATGATGAAATAGTGCAAAGTGAGGCATATAGTCATGATAAATCGAGAGAAAGTATATCTGAAATCATGCCTAAAACTATGCATATTTCATGTGCATCAAAATACCCCAAACTGAAGATTTTGCTTGTTCTCAAGCAATCGGAAGAGAAAAGAAGGCATGATTTCGGAAGGAAGTAAAACAATTCCAATGCATCAGATTTTCGCTAGGTTTCTCCCTTGTGGTGTCCCAATTTAGGCATCCTCTTATTCTTCCTTAAAATCTGCATAGACTCTAATCAAATTCCTTGTCATTAGTTTGGTCCTAAAAATCACAGGAATAATTTTGCAACTGGCCTCCATTCCTTCAGTCAATCGAGGAATTCAGTTAAAGATTGAAATGTGGAAAACAGTACCTCATATGCAGACCCATTACCTCTTGTCTCCACTAATGTGCGTAAGTCATCAAGCTAGGATCACTAGGACTTATACGTGTTATACTAAGGCTGGCTGAGGGTTGTCAAAGAAGGGTGGATGGTTTTTGCAAGGGTCAATGGCTTGTGAACTGGATTTCTTTTGTTTTTGTTTATGAATAGCATGAGATAGTGTAGAGGCTGTTTGACCTTGTATTTCCTACGGTCACATGCTGTTCAGTAACTACATCCCAATACTTCAGCCATTCTTGATGTAACCACTGATTCCAACAGATGGATTGGATTTGTGTTCCTTGGTGGAGTATGATTTCCAGATGTTGACCTTGTCCTTCCTCCCTTTCCTTATTTTTGCTTTCTTTTCTTCCTTTTTTTTTCTTCTTCTTCCCATATGTTTTTCATTTTCTTTTTCTTTTTCAAGGGGAGGATGGAGTTCGTGCATCTGGTGGCGTTTTGATTTTTACACTGGCTGAGTATGGGTCATCTCCTTTTTCTATTCTTAATCAAATCTTGCTCCCAGGCTCATCGACAGGGTGAGGCTGTTTGAAGGAGTTTGGTGCCCTTAGACACTGATGGCCCCTACTTATGGCTACAAATGGTTGAGGGTGGACTGTGCAGGGCAATTGAATGAAATAGGGGCCATCTTGATTGGCTCAAATGGGGTTTCAAGGGTTTGAGTGAGGTGCGGGTTGGTGTAGTCTGTTTGGTGTGCCAAAATTGGCCCAGATCCTTTCCTTGCTTGTAGACTTTGCTTAAATTTCGCCTTCACAGAAGTAATGGCCTGTTCTAAGGTAAACAGGCTGAGCCTGTTTGTTTTAAAAAAATTCCTTACCATGGTCCTTCTCTTGACAGAGTTCATGGAATGCAGTTGTTTGATTATTCCTGTTCTGTTTTGGAAGAAAAATAAGACAAGTCATAAGATTGTGGTCTTAAGCAGAATTTAAATGGAACAAGAGAGAGTGCATAAATATAAAGACAGGCTCACATTGGGAGAAACAAAGTGAAAATAGATGAAAATCAAAATTGCATTACATGAACACTAGAAAGTACATAGCATAATTGCACCCTAAAATACCCCAAACTGAAAAACTTGCAATGTCCTCACTGCAGAAACAAAACAAAAACGGGGTGCAATAACTACAAGATCACATAAATAAAAGAAACACACTGGCGAAAACAATAGAGATAAGGTCTAGGCTGAGTTATATGGACACAAAAATACCCCAAACTGAAAGTCTAACTATGTATAGTGGGGTTAGTCTAGACTAAATCTGTATTGTAGGAACGGGGGAAAGTTAGTTTCTGGGCCTCTTCTTCCCGGATGGTGGTTGAGGTGGTGCTGGCAGTGCCCTTGCCATGTTGGGGAGGTTGGTGAGGGTTTCGGTCAATTGGACTTGTTGGCTCGTGTATTGGTTATGGAATTCTCGCATGACACGGGCCTGTGTCTCCCCATTCCTCCTCAGTTCTGTGATGCCCCGAGTGATGCTAGTGCGCATTTCCCCCATTGAGCCTGTGAGGCGGATCTCTTGGGCAGAAATGCTCTCTTGGAGGCGTTGCTGAAGTTCCCCTTGAGCATTGAGGGTCTCTTGTAGGCGATTTTGGTTTTGGAGGATTGGAATGATTTGTTGACCAATCCAATCCTACATTTGCTCCAGGATATCCAGCAATTGGTCTCTGGTAACAGCCTGGGCCTGTGCCTGCGGCTGTGGGGCTGCTGGAGGGGCTGTCTGTGGCTGTTGTTGGTCCATATTGTTTTGGGACTGTCCCTGAGGCGGTGCCTCGTTCTGTGCCATGTCTACTCCTACAGCTCGTTCCTCAGGCTGTTCCTCTGCTGCTTCTTCCTCAGCTTGTTCCTCAGGCTGTGGTGCGGGGAGGTTGAGGCGGTTGAGAATGGTGCCGTCGATCGAAACCGTTCCTTCAACTTCCTGGAATTGGTTGAGGGGGATGCCAAAGTGTCGTACCAGTGCTGTGATTATCCCCGTGCTTGGAAGGTACTGGGCTTGCCGCTGTGTGTAGAGGCGGCGGAGAATGAAGCATCCTGTGTTGAGGGGCTTTCTGTGAACCATGCAGTATAGAATGAAAAGCTCCTCGGTTTGCACTGTCAGACGACTCCGGTTCCGGTCGTAAATGTTATGCACCAGGAAGTGCTGAATGACTCTGAGGCTGCGACGGTGGAAAGATGTGGCACTGCTGGAGGAGGAGTTGTAGCCCGGGGTATTGGAAGTCTCCCTCTAGAACGTTTCGGTGTCAAAGTTGCCAGGCCTCTCTTGGTGTCCTTCGTTTGGAAGTCCAAAAATTGCGTTGAACTGGGTGACCGTGAGGACCCTGTTCTCGTTGCCCAACCTGAAGCAGGCGAGTCCATCATGGCGCGGTGTGGGCGGCTGATAGGACAGTGAAGAGAAGAACTCACGGGTGAGGTCATCGTAAGTTTCCTCTCCCAATGTGGCAAAGTTCAACCATCCAATAGGTCGAAGCAATTGCCTGATGCTGTTGCGAAGGCCGATGTGGCGGAGGGCGTTCGGTCGGGCAAGTGAGGGTTGGGGTGAGGTTAGGGGTTGGTGTGAGGGCGGAGGTGGATGATTCTAGGGTTGGGTCCACCGTCATGTCGATGATTTCGGATTCGGGGACGACGGTGCGCTTTTTGGGGCGCACTTCAGTGGTGGTGGTGGTTTCAATTTCTGGTGGGGGGTCTAGGTTTAGGTCAATCCCGCCGCCAGGGATTGTGAGTTGGGTACGAGGGCGGCGGGTGTAATGGGGGAATGGGGTGGTTCGTCTGCTGGATGGTGTGGTTTGAGATGATTCGGGTATGGTGGCTGTGGGTTCTGTTGTTGGTGTAGAGAGTGCGAGAAAGGGTGGGGGTTGGGCGTTTTGTTGTGGGTAAAGGTGAGCGAACTCGCTGATGAGGAATTGGAGGGGTGGTAGGTCTGGGTGTAGTTGCAGTGGTGGGGGATTGGGCAGGTTGCGTTGAATGGATTGGAAGAGGTGGCGGTTGATGGTGTAGGTTCCAGTGGGGTTAATGGGTGGGAGATTAGGTTGAGGTCGGGTTGGGGAAGAAGGAGGGGTTGTGGGTGGTGTATTTTTGTTGCCGTCAGCCATGATGGTGAAGGGAGCAATTTTAGTGTTTTAAGGTTTGCAGCAGTGGGTAGGGGAGAGGAAGAAGATGAAGTGAAGTGAAGGCAGGGGTTTTCTTTTTAAAGCCAATGAATAGGTGCAACAATTGGTGAAGCAGTGGATAAACGAAGGGTTATGTCTGCTCAGTAATGATTGTTGCCGCCCATTCATATGTATGTGTGCCCCCTTTTTTAGAATTTGGGTTATGTCTATTCGCATGAATGACAGGTGGGTAAGGGGGTATAACTGTGTTGGGCAGATTTTTTTTAGCGTGTGAGACAAATTTTTCCTGTTTCTCTTTTTGCGCTGGGAACTGTAGCCGAAACAGGCTGAGCCTATTTGTGACTACAAGGGCACAGGCTGTGCCTTGGTATTGACATTGTTTATAAGGAAAAATTTGTTTCCTAAATTCAGCAAGACTCTAACCCTAGCATTTTGTTCGAGGTTCCCTATCATTAATGATTCCCTAAGTGCGAGAAATAGTCAAAATGAATTGTTAGAATAGTGTGGAAGTTCAGCACAGGCTCAGCCTGTGATAGGGCTGTGGTGAGCCTGTGTAGGGTCAAAATACTCTTTTTTGCAAAAGTTATTAAAGCTAGTTATTGAAAGAGGTATTAGGGGAACTTCCCTGGCGATTTTCTGACTTGATGATTCTTTACCTCAAATTTGCAGCACCTAATAAAAACAAAAGAAAGCACACAAAACAGAACGAAAGAAAGAAAAATAAAGAAAGAAAGTCTTGAAAATTACCACACTTGGGGATTGCCCAAGTGGTGCTTCTTTTACCTCTTTGAGCTGGACACCTCCTCATCTTGCTAGTTGGGAGGTGGATCATGGAGCAATTGAGTCTCCTGATATGTAATGGCTCTCGTGTGATACAGCTTCAGCCTGTGTCCATTTACCTTGAACGGATGTGTCTGCTCATTGTAGACCTCTACTGCTCTGTGTGGGTAACAGTGTGACACAGTGAAAGGTCCAGACCATCTAGATCGAAGAAGCTTTCCAGGGAATAGCTTTAGGCGAGAGTTGTAAAGAAGAACTTGGTGATCTTCCTTGAATTATTTGGGCTGGATCCTACTGTCATGCCACTTCTTTGTCTTTTCCTTGTATAGCTTGGCATTCTCATATGCTTCCAACCTTAGCTCGTCTAGTTCATTAAGCTGCAACAGCCTCTGCTCCCCTACGGCCTGTGTATCAAAGTTTAGAGCCTTAATGGCCCAACACACCTTGTGCTCGAGTTCCACAGGCAGGTGGCAAGCTTTTGCAAAGACTAGGCGATATGGTGTGGTGCCTTGTAGGCTGTGCAGTATGCCCAAAGAGCATCATCAAGTTTCATCGCCCAATCCTTGCGTGATGGTCCCACTGTCTTCTCCAAGATTTTCTTGATCTCCCTATTTGTCACCTCGACTTGGCCACTTGTCTGGGGATGGTAGGGAGTGGCCACTTTGTGTCTGATTCCATATTTCCTTAAGAGGGCTTCAAACTGCCTATTGCAAAAATGGGTACCACCATCACTGATTATGGCTCTGGGTGTGCCAAATTGAGAGAAGATGTTTTTCTTCAAGAACTGTGTCACTACCCTGACATCATTCGTTGGGGAGGCAACAGCCTCAACCCATTTAGAAACATAATCCATAGCCACCAAGACGTAGTTGTTCACATATGATCTTGGGAATGGTCCCATGAAGTCAATCCCCCAAACGTCAAACAGCTCTTCCACCTGTATGTCCTGCTGTGGCATTTCTTGCCTCCTTGAGAGGTTCCCTGTTCGTTGGCATTCCTTGCAAGCTATCACCCAATTGCATGCATCCTTGAAAAAAGTATGCCAATATAGGCCAGCTTGTAAGACTTTTGAGGCTGTCCTGGTTGCACCATGGTGTCCCCCGTACTGTGCATTGTGGCAACCGTGTAGGACCTGTGCCACTTCTTCTTCATAAATGCATCTTCTGATCATCCCATCTCCACACCTTCTAAATAGTAGGGGCTCGTCCTAGAGGTAGTTCTTTATGTCAGCGAAGAACTTCTTCCTCTGAGCATAACTCAGATCAGGTGGGAGTGCTCCACAGGCTAAGAAATTGATAATTTCTGCATACCACGGTATGAGCCTGTGAGTGACATTGTGGATGGTTGCAATGAGGCTGTCGTCTGGGAGGTGGTCATCAATGGGCATGTCCTCTCTTGGCATGTGCTTTGGTGGTAGTCTGGATAGGTGGTCAACTACTACGTTCTCTGTACCTTTCTTGTCCCGGATTTCTAAGTCAAACTCCTGAAGTTGGAGTATCCACCTCAGGAGTCTTGGTTTGGTTTCCTTCTTCGTCAGCAAGCACTTCAAGGCAGAGTGATCGGTGTGTATGATGACCTTGGAACCCAGCAAGTATTTTCCAATGGCAAATACCACTGCCAAGAGTTCCTTCTCAGTGGTGGCATAGTTGACTTGTGCTTCATCCAGAGTTCGACTTGCATAATAAATTGCATGAAGTTTGTTGTCCTTCCTCTGTCCGAGCACTGCCCCTACAGCATGGTCACTAGCATCACCCATGATCTCAAAAGGCTGGCTCCATTCTGGGGGCTGAATGATTGGGGCTGTGGTCAATGTTGTTTTGATCCTGTGAAAAGCATCTAAACAAGATTCATCCAATACAAATTCGACATCTTTACTAAGGAGATTCGTCAAAGGTTTTGCAATCTTTGAGAAGTCCTTAATAAAGCGCCTGTAGAAACCTGCATGACCAAGAAAAGCTTGAATTGCTTTAAAAGAATTAGGAGGTGGAAGTTTTTCAATTATATCAATTTTGGCTTGGTCTACCTCAATTCCATGCCCTGAAATTTTACGCCCAAGGACAATTCCTTCAGTCACCATGAAATGACTCTTTTCCCAATTCAGAACAAGGTTAACAGTCTCGCACCGTGTTTCAAGGTTAGCCAAACAAATATCGAAAGAAGTTCCATAGACAGAGAAATCATCCATGAATACCTCCATTATATGCTCTATCAAGTCATGGAATACGGCCGTTATGCAACGCTGAAATGTGGCAGGGGCGTTGCACAAACCAAATGGCATGCGCCTATATGCAAATGTGCCATAAGGGCATGTAAATGTTGTTTTCTCCTGATCACTTGGGTGGATTGGGATCTGGAGGAATCCAGAGTATCCATTCAAGTAGCAAAAATGCGTATGCTTGGCAAGTCTTTCTAGCATTTGATCAATGAATGGTAAAGGAAAATGGTCTTTTCTAGTAGCCTTGTTAAGCTTCCTATAGTCTATGCACATTCTCCAGCCCGTGACAGTCCTAGTTGGTATGAGTTCTTCCTTTTCATTTTTCACAACTGTCATTCCTCCCTTTTTAGGAACTACAGGCACGGCACTAACCCAAGGACTATCTAAAATTGGATAGATTATCCCAGCATCTAATAGTTTCAAGATTTCCTTGTTAACCACTTCTTTCATGTTTTCATTTAATCTCCTTTGTGGTTCTATTACGGGTTTGCTGCCTTCTTACAAAAGAATATGATGCATGCAAAGGTTAGGGCTGATACCTGTGAGATCGTCAATGGTGTAGCCTACTGGCTTTCGGTGTTTGTTGACTAAAGTGCGTACCTTGTCTTCTTCCTCCTGTGAAAGGTCAGCTCCAACAATAATGGGAAACGAAGAGGCGTCAGGGTCTAAGTAGATATACCTGAGGTTGGGTGGTAAAGGTTTCGCTTCTACCCTTGGTGCCTCTTTCGCAAGTTCCAGTCCAACGGATAATGTAATAGGCTCTGAAACAGCATCAGGGATAGGCTCAAAGACAGCCTCAATCTGTGGTTCTGTAGCATGGGCCTGTGCGTCAATTCCTGGCTTTGTTTCTTCGGCTAGAAATTTTGCTACCTCCTTCAAGGCCGTTTCATCTCCTTCAATGAGTCCATTGACAAGGCAACCCAGTAGCTCATCCTCATGTGTCTCCATGAGTTGGGATGCCTTGACAAGCACATCAACAGGGTCTGGCACAGCATCAACCATGCAACACTGTCCTGCTCCAAACTCATTCCTCTGCGCTTTCTGGACTTTGAACTCTACTGTCTCCTCTCCAAGTCGCAATGTCAATGTTCCATTGGCGCAGACGATCATGGCTCCTGCTGTGGCTAAGAACGGACGCCCCAAAATGATGAGTGTCTTCTCATCCTCTGTCATATTCATCACTAGAAAGTCTACAGGGATGAAGAAATTGCCAACCTTGACTGGAACATCCTTCAACACCCCCACAGGGTATACAAGTTAGCGATCGGCAAGCTGAATGGTCATCCTCATGGGCTTGATGACTCCAAGGCTCATGTTCTGAGTAATAGAGAGCGGTAACAGGCTGACACTAGCCCCTAGATCGCACAAGGCTCCTTCAATCTTTTTGTCCCCAATATTGCAAGGTATTGTGAAGCTCCCTAGGTCTGTACATTTCCTGGGCGGATGGTGTTGGATGAGGGCACTCCCCTGGGCTGTCATGGCTACAGTCTCAATGTCATCAATAGTTCTTTTCTTCATCAGAATATCCTTAAGGAATTTAGCATACGAAGGCATTTGTGTAACCACATCACTGAAGGATACAATGACATATAATTTACTCAGCATTTCCTTGAACTTACGGAATTGCTTCTCCAGTTTGGATTTGTGGTACACTTCTGGGTATGGGACCGGAGGTTGATAAGGTAGAACAGTCTGAGGCTGCTTCTCAGCCTTTCTCGTGCTAACAGGCTCAGACACTAACTCAGTCTGTGTCTGTACTGTCACTGTGTCTCTCAGCTCCTTCCCACTACGAAGTGTTACAGCCTTGACATGCTCGTTTCTTGGGTTCTCTATTGGTTTTCCTGGGAGAGCTCTTTATTGGCTAGTGGATGTGGAGGCTTGTTGGGCAATTTGGTTTTTGAGGATTCTGTTGTGAGGTTTGAGTTGGCTGATCTCCTCACTTATTTTGTTCTGTTTCTCCAGGATGGACTGCAGCATGGTCATCATGTCGGTGTTGTTGCCTTGCTGTCTTCTTTGGCTCTGCCTCTGGTACTGTGGCTGTCCTCCCTGGTTCTGCCTCTGGTACTGGGCCTGGTGTAGAATTCTTTCTTCGGTCGGTCCCTTCCAAGAAAAGTTTGGATGATTTCTCTAGGATGGATTATAAGTGTTTCCATATGGGCCCGACTTTTGCTGGATGAAGTGAGCTTGCTCAGAATCGCATTCGGCAAAGAGTGGGCATCTGGATGTACCGTGAGGTCCTCCACAGTGTTCACAGTCTGGGGCTGTGGCTGAGGCTGTCTTGACTTGAGCAGCCCCTAGTTTCTTCTTGAGGGCTTCTATCTCAGCCTCAAGCTTAGTTACTCTGTCCACACCAATTATTCCAGAGGATTTGACTCCCCTGACTTGGGTCTTTCTCTTGGACAATGCCTCCAGAATGGCTACTCCATCATTATTGTCCTTGTCCAAGAATGCACCATTGGCCATCTTGTCCAGGGTGTTCTGATCTTCATTACATAGGCCACAATAGAATTGTTCTAGCTGTACGGCCTCATCAATTCGGTGGTTTGGGCATCTTCTGAGTAATCCCTTGAAACGCTCCCAAGCATCACGAATTGATTCATCATAGCATTGAGAGAAACCAATAAGCTGCTGCCTTAAACTTGCAGCTTTCCTAGAGGGATGGTACTCCTTCAAGAAAGCTCTGACTAGACTGTCCCAGTCAGTGAAATGGCCTGCTTCATGGTTATTGAGCCATTCAAATGCCGCATCTCTGAGCGAGAATGGGAACACTCTCATGTATAGCTGCTCCTTGGTCATCCCTGCTATGTTCACTGTACTGCACACTCGCAGAAAGTTTTGCAAGTGCGAGTTTGGATCTTCAGAGGGGGTGCCTCCAAAGGTGCGCCTCTCCAACATGGTCAGCAAGTTGGTTCTGATCTCATATGGAGCATCTACATCTGGAATGGCTATGCTGTTGTGGATGATGGTGGTTGGTGGTTGTAGGAGCTGGGACAAGGGGATGTAGGGTCGAACAGGCTGAGCCTGTTCAATGCCCTGTTGCGCTCCCTCGTTGGGTCTGACCGCCATGTTTTTTTGCTTTTGCTTGCGAATCTGGCGGGCTGTCTTTTCATTCTCCTGGTGGAAGATTAGAGCTGGTTGTTTGCTCCTAGTTTGGGGCATGCACCACCTGAAAACTTCGAACTTTGGAAAAAGAAAAGGGGTAAAATACAAAAAGCCTAATAAATCAAATATAAAGCAAAAGAATCAAGCGCCAGTCCCCAGCAACGGTGCCAAAAACTTGATGTGTGCTGAAGTGTCCTGCAAGTGCACAGGTTTGTTATAGTACTCTATCAAGGTCGTATCCACAGGGACTGGGATGAGTCTGTCACTCCTTACCTTAGACGAATTAGGCTTGAGATAATTAAACAAAAAATGGATTATGGGGTAAGTGCAAATTGAAATTAAATTAAGTAAGAGAATAAAAGTAATAGTAATGTTGAAGTAGGTGAAAATCAGGTTTTGGTAAAATCTTAGGTATCCAGGGATTCACATGTCTTGCCCTTGTCCTTTATATTGCTCAACAGCATCATCACAGGCTGGGCCTGTGTGACGCCCTCTGTTTAATTAGAAGTCTTGAAGGGGCTTCCAACCTAATGTACTACCAATGGCTTTTGATCTGATTGATAGTTCCCTAAGCTTCCATCTACCCCCTGTCACTAGAGTAGACGTCCACTTAGAGATGGAGCTCGGTGTTGGTGCTAATTACCCACAGTCTCTCCTTATCTTCTTTCGAACGGCTAGGGAGGGAAGGCTGACTATTGTTGGTCTGGCACGCTTGGCTTCTCCTTTCGGTCCTTCACCATGCTGCCACTATATTGAAAATAGGCTACTCAATAATCAATCACGAATCAGATTAAAAGCTGTGTCATTCTTTCTTGACTGTGTCGTAACATGCTGAGACAGCGCTGAGTCCGTGACTGAGCCTATGGCTGAGCCTGTCGAGAACACAAAGTCAATTACACAGATCAGTTCTTGCAGGCGCTCTCAACCTATACTAAACCCATTTGTTTTCACTCACAGGTTCTGTAAGTTTCCCTAGAGCTATTATGACATTCATAACAAGCACAACAAGCAGCGGAAACATGGGAAACTATCCAAGAACCAGGTGAAGCATGCATAAACCGAATAACAATTTTTTTACATACCTGGAATGTTAGGATCTTTCACCTAACTTGTGTATGGAATCAGCAAGAGCAAGACAACGGCCTGGCTCCTCTACGGTATCCACACGAACCGTGATTGGCTTGGAATCGTCTCACGAATCAAGCCTCGAGCTCCCCGGACTGATGTGCTAGCAACAAGAAAACCGGGTGCCTTTTGTGTGTGTGGTTTTCTTATATCTTTCACAAGGAAGAAGAAGAAGAAGAAGAGGAGGTGTTTTTGGTGCTGTCAAAAACGTGCAAAGAGAGGGGAGAGAGCAGCCAATATGATCTGATCACTAACTCTCTCTAATCCCTCAATTAGTGCATAAGTGAATGGCCAACACTAATGGCCCATGATAATGACCTTAATGGCCCATGATAATGACATTTCATTATCACGTCCACCATTAGCCATAAGCAGACATAAACACTCCTCTCCACTAATCTCTGGTCAATAATTCTGATAATTATTGTCCCAAAACGACCCTGGTTCAACCATGGTCCAACCACAGTTCAACCACGGTCCAACCACACCCGTTCCAACCATGGTCCAACCACGGTTCAACCAACTGCTCGAATCAACAGTTCTTTGTGTGTGACCCTGTAGGCACTTGTAACGT
This sequence comes from Turnera subulata, assembly GCA_028386065.3. NCBI lineage: Eukaryota > Viridiplantae > Streptophyta > Magnoliopsida > Malpighiales > Passifloraceae > Turnera > Turnera subulata. Next base: position 29,307 of record JAKUCV010000331.1, on the reverse strand, counting down.
CCGACAATAATTGTAAAATCTCATTTTACAATTATAAACAAAGAGCGGCGTCTAGCAACACATCATTGTTACCCGAACGACAAGATCGGTACTGATTCTCTATGCCTCAGAACATGTCATCGTCCTTTCGTCCCATTACCAAGATCAAACACGAAACATGGAATATGCCAATCTCGTATATGTTTAATCTATGTTTCTTGATCCCCGAGATAACTGTTTAAAACGGATACCCGTGATATCACCATATCACCTAATCCGAGCATGGCCATGCATTTAACAGTTCAACTCTATCAAGAAACCATCCGATAATATACCCGTTATATGGGTCGGACGAATCCCCTCTTGATCAATCAAAACCCACTACATAATCATCATATACC
>JAKUCV010000331.1:2187-28609 GCA_028386065.3 Turnera subulata | reverse complement strand
TCTCTCGAATAAGATGATAGCGTCGGAGAATATGTTTGGATCTTTGGTGGTATCTAGGTTCTTGAGCTTGTGCGATTGTTCCATTGTTGTCACAATAGAGCTCAATCGGACTCTCAATACTAGGAACCACGCCGAGTTCAGTTACGAACTTCTTAATCCAAACAGCCTCTTTCGCCGCATCTGAGGCTGCAATGTACTCAGCCTCAGTTGTAGAGTCTGCAACTGTCTCTTGCTTAGAACTCTTCTAGCATACAGCACCACCTCCAAGACAAAACACATATCCTGATTGCGAACTGTAGTCATCCCTGTCGGTTTTGAAGCTAGCATCGGTGTAACCCTTTACTACGAGCTCATCAACGCTTCCGTAAACCAGGAATGCATCCTTAGTCCTTCTCAAGTACTTAAGGATGTTCTTAACCGCTATCCAGTGACTCTCACTGGGATCAGATTGGTACCTGCTCGTGACACTCAGAGCATAAGCGACATCTGGTCGAGTACATAGCATAGCGTACATGATAGATCCTATTGCCGAAGCATAAGGAATCTGACTCATCCGCTCTCTCTCCTTAGGCGTACTAGGACATTGACTCTTCGAGATAGAGACGCCATGTGACATGGGCAAGAATCCCTTCTCGGAATTCTCCATGCTAAACCTCTTTAGCACCTTGTCAATATACGTACTCTGACTTAGCCCGAGAAGCCTTTTGGATCTATCTCTATAGATCTTAATGCCTAATACATAGGCAGCTTCTCCTAAGTCCTTTATCGAGAAATTCTTTCCTAACCAAGCCTTTACAGACTGTAGTGTTGGAATGTCATTCCCAATGAGCAGAATGTCTTCAACATATAACAACAAGAAAACTATAGTGCTCCCACTAACCTTCTTGTAAACACATGGTTCATCTTCATTTTTGATGAAACCAAACTCTTTGATTACATCATTAAAACGAAGATTCCAACTCCTTGAAGCTTGCTTAAGTCCATAAATGGACCTTTGCAATTTGCATACCATGTTGACATTCTTTGGATCGACAAAACCTTCAGGCTGTGTCATATACACATCCTCTAAAAGATTTCCGTTAAGGAAAGCGGTTTTGACATCCATTTGCCATATCTCATAATCATGGTAGGCGGCTATAGCCAAAAGAATCCGAATGGATTTAACCATGGCAACTGGTGAGAAGGTTTCATCATAGTCTATACCATGAACTTGTTTGAAACCTTTTGCAACCAACCGCCCTTTATAGGTAATCACATTATCATCCATGTCGGTCTTTTTCTTAAAGACCCACTTGCACCCTATGGGTTTTACCCCTTCGGGTGGATCAACCAAGGTCCATACCTTGTTTTGATACATGGATTCCATTTCCGAATTCATGGCTTCTAGCCACTTCTGGGAGTCCGGACCCGTAACGGCCTGCTGATAGGTAGTGGGCTCATCCTCATCTATGAGCATCACGTCACCTATATGAGTCATGAGAAATCCATATCTCTCGGGCTCATGCCGAATCCTATCTAACCTACGCGGTCCGTGTGTTACAGGAACAGGATTCTCGTCCACAACATCTTGTGGTTCTTGTTCTTGTTCCATCTCAGTCTCTAGATCTCGAACTTCTTCGAGTTCTATTTTTCTCCCACTGATTCCTCTAGAAATAAACTGTCTTTCTAGAAAAATTGCACTCCGAGCAACAAACACTTTGTGGTCGGTGGGATTATAGAAGTTATACCCTTTAGTTTCCTTAGGGAAACCTACAAATAGGCACTTCTCGGATTTTGGGCCAAGTTTATCCGAAGCTTCACGTCTTACGTAAGCCTCACAACCCCAAATCCTCATAAAAGACAGATTGGGACGCTTCCCAGTCCATATCTCATATGGTGTCTTTTCGACTGATTTAGACGGAACACGGTTAAGTGTAAAAGCAACACTCAATAGTGCATGTCCCCAAAAGGAGGAAGGAAGGTCAGCTTTACTCATCATCGAACGAACCATGTCCAACAAGGTTATGTTCCTCCTTTCGGATACACCATTCCACTGAGGCGTACCCGGTGGAGTGAGTTGTGATACTATACCACAATACCTTAGATAGTCAAGAAAACCTCAGTCTAAGTATTCACCGCCTCGATCTGATCGAAGCATCTTAATACTTTTCCCGAGCTGATTCTGTACTTCATTCTTAAATTCTTTGAACTTTTCAAAGTACTCCGACTTGTGTCTCATTAGATACACATAGCCGTATCTACTGAAGTCATCAGTAAACGTAATGAAGTATTGAAAGCCACCTCTAGCATGTGTAGACATTGGTCCGCATACATCAGTATGTATGAGACCTAATAAGTCCGAGGCTCTTTCACCTTTACCCTTAAAGGGAGCTTTAGTTATTTTGCCTAACAAACATGACTCACATGTCTCATATGATTCAAAATCAAATGAGTCTAGTAATCCATCTTTATGGAGTTGCGCAATGTGAGTTTCGTTTATATGGCCTAAACGACAATGCCAAAGGTAGGTTTCATTAGAATCGTTTATTCTAACCTTCTTCGTACTAACATTATAGATCGGCATCTCAAGGTTTAGAACATACAATCCATTGCATAAATTTGCGCCACCATAATATACATTATTGAAATAAATTGAACAACATTTGTTCTTTATTACAAATGAAAATCCTTTCTTGTCCAAACAAGATACAGAAATCAAATTTCTGCTTATGGAAGGTACAAAATAACAATCATCAAGTTCCAAAACCAAGCCACTAGGTAAAGATAGAAAATAAGTCCCTACGGCTAAAGCAACAACCCTTGCTCCATTCCCGACATGTAGGTCTTTCTCACCCTTCGCCAATCTTCTACTCTTTCTTAATTCCTGCACATTTATACAAATGTGAGGACCACAGCCGGTATCTAATACCCATGATGCAGAAGTAGAAATATTAGCTTCTATAACGAAAATACCTGTAGTAGAAGTCTCACTTCCCTTCTTGTTCCTCTTTACCTCTTCAAGGTAAACTGGGCAGTTGCGCTTCCAAAGGCCCGGTTTGTTGCAATGGAAACAATGTCCATCCTTTGCAACTCCACCCTTGGGTTTAAGCACATGATCACAAGGAGAAGCACAAGCACCAAACCTTTTGGCACACTTCTTCTTCTTGTCGAACCTTGCCTTACCCTTTCCTTTGCCCTTACCAATCATCAATATGTTGGTTTTGTTTGTCCTCATTTATTGCTCAGCTGTTCCCAACATATTGAGCAACTCGGACAAGGACTTGTCAAGATGGTTCATGTTGAAGTTCATGACAAATTGGTTGTAGCTGTCCGGCAATGATTGCAAGACAAGGTCTACAGCCAATTCCTTTTACAAAGGAAACCCTAGACTCTCAAGGCTTTCAATGTAACCGATCATTTTCAGCACATGAGGTCTAACGGGTGATGCTTCAGCCATTCTGCATTGGAATAATGCTTTAGAGGTCTCATACCTCTCATGCCTAGCCTGCTCCTCAAAGAGCATTTTAAGGTGTTCGATCATATCGAACGCCCCCATTAGCTCATGTTGTTTCTGAATTTCAGATTCCATGGCCATAAGCATGAAGCATGCAACATCCACTGCATCATCAAGATGCTTCTTGTAAGCATCTCTTTCTGCCCTTGGTGCACTAGGCGCTGGTTCATTCGGAACTTCGAGGACATACAGTTTCTTTTCTTGCTCGAGGATAATCCTCAGATTGCGATACCACTTTAGGAAATTGTTTCCATTAAGTTTCTCCTTCTCAAGGACTGATCGCAATGACAATGTACCTGTGTTTTGTGCCATGATAATTCTACAACAAAGAACAACTCACACAAATAAGAGTCATGCATACATAAAACATTTAACAAGGAATTTAATTAAATGATGCTCCTACTATGAATCAATAAAATGATAACAAGTAGGCCAAGATCCATATTTCACTACAACATAAGTCAGCTTTGGCTGATAAACCTACATCATAGCTATTTCGGTAGACAACTCTTGTCAATTACATCTCTATGTAACTCTTGGATAGTTGAGTGAACAACACCTTGTCCAAGTCTATCTTATAGACATTGCTCAACCCTTGCCTCTAGGTCCTTAATCCTATTAAGATATCCTAGTTAAGTCCACACCCATAATAAGCAATCGAGATATTACAATTATCCACTCGCACCTTCTTAGGATAAACAATGGCACCTTGCTTTGGCAAAAACTACCTATTGTTGATCTTAAGCTTGATGAGTGCTTATCATTGAAGGCAACTAAGAACTTAATATTTACATCAACATATGTTCATACATCACATGCATATAATCAAAAATTCATACATTGATGTTTTGTAAATTTGGAAACCAAAAATACATATGAACATCGATGTCTAACTTGAACATCGATGTTTTGAGAATCTGATTCTCCCAACTACTTGGCAGCACTCAGTATTTCGGCCATATCCATAGCTGTAGAGCTCGGTTTGGTGCAATCTCAGTGTCCCTGGAAAGCTAAGAAGTATTTCTACAACTTTTCTGTTCAGAACAGACACCAATTCGGCCTCCTTCTGCCCTGAATTAGCTGTTGAAGTCACTGGATTCCAGAACATCGTTGTTGTAGGTATCATATACCTTTCAAGCACCCTTGTCGAACTCATTCGACTTTCTACCAAAACACACTTTGATTGATATCACATACCAATCAAGTGCCTGATATCAAAACACTTTTGACAAAAATAACTTCAACATATGTCACATATACAAACGAATTCAGCATAACACATACAAAATGAATTCAGCATATCACATACACCAAATTGAACTTAACATATCACATACATTAAGATGAACATATCACATATGCACAACAGTTCGGTTTAGAGCTTCACAAGAGGCTCCGCTACCACTGTAAGTTTCCCTAGAGCTATTATGACATTCATAACAAGCACAACAAGCAGCGGAAACAAGGGAAACTATCCAAGAACCAAGTGAAGCATGCATAAACCGAATAACAATTTTTTTACATACCTGGAAGGTTAGGATCTTTCACCTAACTTGTGTATGGAATCAGCAAGAGCAAGACAACGGCATGGCTCCTCTACGGTATCCACACGAACCGTGATTGGCTTGGAATCGTCTCACGAATCAAGCCTCGAGCTCCCCGGACTGATGTGCTAGCAACAAGAAAACCGGGTGCCTTTTGTGTGTGTGGTTTTCTTCTATCTTTCACAAGGAAGAAGAAGAAGAAGAAGAGGAGGTGTTTTTGGTGCTGTCAAAAACGTGCAAAGAGAGGGGAGAGAGCAGCCAATATGATCTGATCACTAACTCTCTCTAATCCCTCAATTAGTGCATAAGTGAATGGCCAACACTAATGGCCCATGATAATGACCTTAATGGCCCATGATAATGACATTTCATTATCACGTCCACCAATAGCCATAAGCAGACATAAACACTCCTCTCCACTAATCTCTGGTCAATAATTCTGATAATTATTGTCCCAAAACGACCCTGGTTCAATCATGGTCCAACCACGGTCCAACCACGGTCCAACCACACCCCGGTCCATCCATGGTTCAACCAACTGCTCGAATCAACAGTTCTTTGTGTGTGACCCTGTAGGCACTTGTAACGTCCGGCAATAATTGTAAAATCTCATTTTACAATTATAAACAAAGAGCAGCGTCTAGCAACACATCATTGTTACCCGAACGACAAGATCGGTACTGATTCTCTGTGCCTCAGAACATGTCATCGTCCTTTCGTCCCATTACCAAGATCAAACACGAAACATGGAATATGCCAATCTCGTATATGTTTAATCTATGTTTCTTGATCCCCGATAACTGTTTAAAACGGATACCCGTGATATCACCATATCACCTAATCCGAGCATGGTCATGCATTTAACAGTTCAACTCTATCAAGAAACCATCCGATAATATACCCGTTATATGGGTCAGACGAATCCCCTCTTGATCAATCAAAACCCACTACATAATCATCATATACCCAATGATTACCCTTATGTCCACCCAGTTACGGATGACTAGGAATAATATCAAAGTACATGATTCATATGTTGGATACCTTGACGGTCTCAGGTCGAAGGACAATACATCTATAAGAAACACTAATGACATACATATAACGTTCCATGTAGTGTTCTTATGTGGGTCGGTCTGGTCCACAAGTTCTCTAACTTGTACCCGTATGTTGAATTCATATCACATATAAATTCTCAACATATGCTAGTCTTAATTTATTATTACAACCCATCCGTAATAATAACCGACTAGGGATATTTAAGAATATATCAAATATGAACTAGGGTTATAAATATGTGCAAGCAATTATCTCATAATCATATTTATTGGAATAACCTCAAAGTATATACATGACTACAATCATCCATAGATTGGCTTTTGGGCATATAACTAACAGGTTCCTCCCAAGGTTCTCACTCATCCTAATGCTTTCGCATCGGTCAAACTAAGGGGATTAAGAATTGGTGTTGGGGCTAATTCCTCAATTAGTTCCTAATTTCTCTCGAAACTAAGAGCTAAGGGTTGGTTGTTGTTGTTCCAGCAACTATGGTTTCTCCTTTCGGTCCTTCACCTAGCTACCTATAATCATGAATGGGTTTGATCAAGACTCAAACATGGAGCAAGTTTGCAACAACCAAACAAGAAAAAACGGTTAAGAACATAGGAAGAGCAATTTATCGCACTAAGAACAAAGACATGCTTCACCCCTTCAACCTAAGAGGGGTTGTTTAGTTCATAATCAAGGTTACAAAATCAAAAGGAATTAAGGGTAGAATAATGTTTGGAACCAAGCTGGAGGTTAGGGACAACACGATTTCTACCCAGAAAAGACTGCAGAATCTTGTTTTCCCCTTGAACCCTTTGTTCCAAAGTTCTGTAGGTTATGGGTATTGATCGAGGGGTCCAGTTTGATGCATGTTCTTCCTTTCTCCTTCTCTTTTAGGTGAATCTCTCGATGCCAGAAAGGAGCACGAAGCCCTGAGTGATAGTACAGAGAAATACTTTTTGCATGCCCAGCTAATCATAGAACCAAACTACTTGGTCAACGTTGACTATTTGGAGATACATGACCCATCTCCAGATGGAAGGAAAAAAAATGATAATCCCGCTATTTTTGAAGCTTCTCGAAGAATAAGGTTTATTCCCCGGGAACCCGATTAGCCGAAGATGCTCCTGTAGCCACTCCAGTGGAAGGCGAATTACAATGAGGAGTTGAAGATATAGGAAAGAGGTGATTGTGAGAAAAGGAAAGGAACTACCTGAAGAAGTAGAGGAGAACCAATTTAGGGGAATTTGGGATTATTCGAAAGGTTGTCCAAGCAGTTGAGGGATTCACCTAAGATCACAAGAGTAAGGCTATTCCCATTGAATAACCGAGCCACCAATGCGCCTATACTTAGAGAACATGTACCGTGGGTTCCCACTAGCAAGAATTCGCTCACCATCACGAGTGCAAGTGCAGGATTGCGCTTCTTCTTTCTCCATTAAAGATCGGATGCATGGGGATGTTCTTGGAAGGGGTCACCAGAGAAGTATAAGTCCATTAGCTTGGCAAAATCCAGAAAATCGTTGGGGTTCATGAGGAAATCAATTTGCCCATCAACTAGCGAAAGGAATTGGCTAACTTCCTTTTTTATGTGATCAGTAGAAGAAACCATGGCAAGATTGCGATATACTTAGCACATAGAAAAGAAGTGAAATCATCAACGGACGGACATAATTCTAGACGGCCTGAGTCGAACCGGAAGACATGATGATCTTGATCCTAGAATAGGGCAGCAGGACGAATTATATTTAGATCCACCCTCAAAAGGTGTAGAGAGAACAACTCATACAACCCAATTGATTTAAAATCAAGACGGCACTCTTGAGGGATACTTGCCATCCATTGGAGCACCTTTGCATGAAAAATCTCACTCATCCTGGTCGTAGATGTGTTTTGATATGTTGTGAAAGAGTTGTGAGGGTCTTTGGGTGCCCAAGGTTCAATTTATAGGGGGTTTACGATCGACCAAAATCTCAAAACCGCCTTAGGAGAAGTCCAAAACCGAGGGGGAATTAGAATGGGAGTGATGACTGACGGGATTAGGTCGTTATGTCAAGAAGACCGCCAAGCCCGAAGGACAAGGAGAGATGACCGCCGACGAATAGAGAAACAACAAAAAAAAAGAGAAGAGAAAAGAGAGAAAGAAGGGGAGAGAGAGAGAGAGGAGAGAGTAAACCCTATTCTAAAAAAATCAAACAAGCAATTTGTGTTGAATTAAAAGGCACTTGTTCAATCAAATTTGAACTTGCAATGAATACATGTGTTTATGGGGTCCGTCGGGCTCGAAACTTTAGACAAAAAAAGAAGGGGCGTGCTATCCCATGTTTTGAATGAGATTTTTCTGGGGCATGCTACCCCTATAATTTAAGTTTTTGGACATGCTACCCCTTGATTTGATTTATTTACAAGAAAAGGGTGCGGCGGGCCCAAACCAGATGTGATTTTTAGGGGCCTGTTACCCTTTTGCATGATTCGATGACTCAGGGCATGCTACCCCTCCATTTCACACGATTTACTGGGGCACACTACCCCCATTGTTTGATTGTGTGAAGACCCGGCCCAAAATCACTTAGGCCTCTTCATCTATTCCTTTTCACCTTCTTCCTCGGGTCAATCCCATGTCGATGGAGTCGCCACCCAAATTTTATTAAGGGCAAAATTTTAGAAAAATCTTTGAATGACTCCTTTAGGCAACTAATCATAGCGAACCAAAGACATGAGATTCAGGAGTTCGTCACCCATCCGTGTTGGGGCGAAACTTTGTGCAATTGAAGAATACATGTATGCTTTGTGCAGGTGTGTGAACAGTGTGGAAACATGTCATACAGAAATGTTAAAGTGAAATTGAAACAAAAGGGAAAAATAAATAATTGGGCTTGAGTCTCCACCACTAGAGACCACCTACGTACCCCGGCGACCAAGTTCAAAGCCCATGTAGTTTTTAATCATGGCATCACAGCACTTAAATCATCAATATCATCAACAAATACTCAACAAATGACAAACACACAAGGGTTTAGTGTTACCTCTTGTAGCCCTCCTCTAGCTCCTTGGTTTGGGTTGGATTATGCACCTACCTTCTTCCTACTCCTTAGCTTAATTGTTGATCTCCTCTTGGTCTACCCTTTCTTCTCCCTTGATGATGATATCCACAAAATTCCTCCAGAGTTTCTGCCTATAGAGAGTTTTCTAGGCTTGGAGAAGTAGTATTTCTCCAAGCAAATAAAGCTTATGGGTTGTGTGTGTAAACGAGCGATTGATCCCCTGAAATGTGAGTGGGGGGTCCTATTTATAGTGCTCTGGCATGTATAGGGGCTTGGACCTGCTTATTGACCATGGTCTCAGCCAAAAATCCGGGCCAAAACCGTGCAGAATCAAATTAAGGGAGAAAATCGGGGAAATCTGGCATTTCTGGGCGCCAAGACCGCCAGGGCCGGGGGTCATGGGCTGGATGGCCGCCATGGCTGGCGGTCATGGGCTCCATGACCGCCAGGGCCGCCCGGCACCCTCGCGTTTCCCCGTTCCTTCCTTTTTTTGCTCCCTGTTTCCCTTAATCCCTCCCTGATTTGATTCCACTGCGTAACTAACCTCCAATCAATCCAGAATCACCTACTTTCTTGATTAGTACTCCCCCCAATCTTCTCCTAATTGATTGATTACACATTAAGTCCCCATTTTGTGCCCAGATCATACCAAAAACACATTTACCATTAAGGGATGATTTAACTCTGATTTTCCACGAAAATCAGAGCTAAAATTAGTCTGCAAGTAGTGTGTTTATGGGCTACTAAACTATGAAATGTTCATATTTTACTAACTTAGGCCCCCAAATTCATCCTTAACCCAAAAGATAAATCATCTCATTATAATTGGGTTAAAATAAACAAGAAAGCCCAAATAAATAAAATAGCATAATATTTCAATGAACTGGACTTTAGTATATTTTTATCCTAAGATTAAATCATCTCATTAATCCTAAGGTTCAAACATATAAATCCCAATTCATTAAATATGTATTCCACTAAAATAAATTCTAAGTGTGCCTTAGCCAAAGACAAAATCATCTCATTATTCTTATGGTTTGAGCCTACCTAAAATCTAAATTAGAGGAATATTCATCGGTCAAATTTGGATGTTCACAGATGCCCCTCGTTGTTGAGTCCTTAGAAACTAAGTACGAAACAACGCAACAAAAAGGAACAACCAAATTTGATGTGTGTGGTGTGTGTCGATGGTTGAAGCACCCCGTGCTCCACTCCAGAAATCTTCTCATCCTGAAGGTTGTTAATTACTGAGAATCATCTCTTCCCGGGGTTTCTGGAATCATCTAATCCCAAGGTTTGTGATAGAATCATCTCATCTATCGGGTCGTCAGCAAAGAATCATCTCATCTTTTCTAACTAGGAATTTTATCGTCCTTCCTCGAGAACTAAGTGCTTCTCTAGGTTTTCGGGAGCCAAGTCCCGGCTTTGAGATATCTGTTTTGTAGGAGCCATATCCCGGATTTAGGATATTTGTCCCAAGGTTTGCAGGAGCCACGTCTCGGCATTAGGTATGTATCTCAAGGTTTGCGGGAGCTCGGTCCCGGCTTTGGTTTGTATCTCAAAGTTTGCGGGAGCCACGTCCCGGCTTTTGGTATGTGTCAACTCTGGTTTTACTTATGTTTGGTCTTTCTCATGTCTCGGTTTGCGGGAGCTAGATCTCGACTTTTGATGTGTGTCTCTCGGTGTTTGCGGGAGCTAGGTCCCGACTTCTGGGCATGTCTCTCTCAAGGTTTGCGGGAGCTAGGTCCCAGCTTTGGATATGTACCTCTCAAGGTTTGCGGGAGCTGGGTCCTGGCTTTAGGTTCTCTCAACTCTGGTTCCCCTTATCTCATGGTCTGTGGGAGCTGGGTCCCGGCTTTAGGTTCTCTCTTGGTTTTCACAAGTCTGGGTTCCCTCATTTTTAATCTCTCTCATCTCATAGTTTGAGGGTGTTGGATCCCGGCTTCTGGTTCACTCCTCTCTTGTTTTCTGGTTCCCCTCATCTCTGGTCTGTCTCACTCCCCTCAATGTTTGGATTCTCTAATTTACGGGAACTGGGTCCCGGCTCTAGGTTTGCTCTCTTCCTGGTCCCTCTCATGTCTGGTTTCCCTCATCCCACGGTTTGCGGGTGCCAAGTCTCGGCTTTTGCTTTGTGTCTCGAAGTTTTCGGGAGCTGGATTCCGGCTTTTGGATTTCTCAAATCGGGTTCCCCTCATATCTGGATTCTCTTTGGGTTCCCTCATCTCATGGTTTCTCTGGGTTTGTTCACCTCAAGGTATCCTCATGTCTCATCTGTTCTCTCAACTTACGGCTTGCGGGAACCAGGTCCCGGCTTTGGGTTCACTCTTCTCTAGGTTGCAAGGATTGGGTCGTCAGCTTTTCACTCGTGGCTCAGTTCTGGGTACCTCAGGTTCTCTCATTGTCTTACCGGTTCAGTGTGGTCTGGATCACATACCCCTTGGTTGTCTCATGTTTCGTATCCCTGGGTTTGATGGGTTGTCTATAGCTTATGTCTCTCGTGCTCTCGGGTCCCCTAGTGTGTTTGATGGAGGTGGGGTATGACGTGCCCCTTGCCTAAATGCAGGCACATCATGCCTCTGGTTTGATTTTCCCAAGGTGAGGTATGATGCCCCCAGCATCATCTAGTTGGTGTCTAGCATGCGCCTAGCCCACAGTCATCCCGGGTGTCCCAACCCACAGCCAAACAGGTGATCTACTTGGTCATAGTCAGATAAATAGGCCCGTCGTGCCCCTGGGAGTTAATCGATCAGAGTGAGATAACATGCCCCAACAATTGGTTCAAACCTCACGGCTTAGCATGCCCCAAGAAAATCTCAAAGCTCTGTGGGGGTAGCATGCCCTGGGAAGCTTGACTCAAAATATGGGGTAGCATGCCCCGAAAATTTAACTGCAAGGATGAGGTAGCATGCCCCTTGTAACCTCATTAACCTAGATTTCGGGTCCATCGTGCCCTTAATGTTAAGATGTAGGTTTAACCTCAAGGTAGACGTGCCTCTATTGCGTGATGTCAAATTGAAGAGTCAGACAAATAAGGTATGACATGCCCCTTGTCTACAGTTCCCATTATCTATAAGATTTGTTCATGCCATGCCCCTTCAACTAACAACCCTAAGAAATGTAAGTCTACATCGAGTGATGGATTCATGGTGTTGTCTCTTTCATTTATCATTTGTCCTTAACCAAGTCTACCTTCTCATGGAATCCATTTTCTAGATATAAGTGATGCATGTGTATATCTACAATGTGTTCATTTTTTAATGCATGAGGGTGCCCCTAGCTTCTACATGTTCGTTTTTTGGATGCAAGCGCTTATGACTTGTTTCCCCTTTTCCTCTTCTCTCTTCTCTTTCTACCTCCCCTTTCCCCTTGGATGCAAGTGTCGTCTACTTCTACATGGATATTTGGATGTGTGTGCTTTCTATCTAGACACAGTGCATTAGAATGTGAATGCCCCTAGTATGATGCATGAGCATTGAAAACCATTCGAGCTAAGGTGAAAGTTAAGCAACTTGAGAAAAAAGCAAGTTATCCAATCAAAAATCCAAAGCATCAAAGAAAAAAATTCCCAATGACTATGACCCCATTCACTTCAAATTTTAACTGAGACCCCAGAGGTGAGCATTCCTTGTTGAAAGGTTTGATAAACAATCTTGAAAAGCAAAATCAATGGATGAATGGATACCCTACTGAAGAATGGATGGGGCAACATGCCCAAATGATCGTGTATGGCTACCCAAGTAGTTTTGTCTCTAATGAGAGGAATTGTCTTTAAGGCGATGCCGTCTACCACGCAGATGCCCCTTGTCATTGGCTACTACTCCCACTTCTCCCTTAGCCATAACTTTTTCCTAGGCCGCCCATGCGGGTTTTCAACCTAGCAGGCCTGTCCTAACTTTTGCCTAGGCCGCCCTTTCGGGTTTTCAACCTAGCGGACTTTTTCTTTCTTTTTTCTTTTCTTTTTCTCTCTCCCTTTTTTATGGGAATAGCAACCATAGGCATAAAATTTTTAGGCTGGGAATATTCGAATGACCATTGTAGAGGTATACCATCGACTTCATTGAGGGAGACCAGGAATTATATGTCTAAGAGACTACTGAACAAGTATGACCATTGACGATTGAATTCATATTGACTCTTCTTGAGGGAGGCGGACTCGATTGATAATTATGACTTCATGAGTTACAATTTGAAAAGAGAGGCCTTAACAATACAAAGGAGACCCGAATACAATCAATAATGTGACATGCCTCTCTAGTGTTGACCCTAATCTTTCCATTGAATCAATCTGGGAACCAAGTAGACCGAGCCCGTTGCCGAATTACCTACGTATTTGTGGATGTGTGTCGGGTTTAAGAAGGTGGTATTTTGTGGAAGGCTGAGGGTAGTGGGTGTTTGGTAGAATGGTGTTTAGCAGAGGAACACTTGTCTTCTTCATTATGATTTCTTCTTCCCAATTCCATGGAACGGGTGATGAATCAACATTCAAGAACTAAGCTCACTTCTCTTTCCTTATTTTTCCACTTTTTCCTCTTTTCCTTTTTCTTCTCTTTCTTTTTTCTCTTCAAGAGAAGTGACAGTTTTGAGCATATATATTTTGCAGCATGTGTTCTTTGAACTGTCTTGAGGACCCCCTGGTAATTGATCTTTGAAGCTTAGTTAATTTGTCATTATCTCCTCTTCTTACGCTTGGTGCACCCTCGTTTGCATCACTTTTAGAAACCAGGTTTACTTTCGTGAAACAACTTTTCTAGACAAGTGTTCATAGTGGGTATGATGGGGACGAAATGGAGGATGGGTTGGATACGTGTTTAAAGGTTAAATCGGGTATGTGTTCGAAGGTCTGTGTTAACAAGTGTTTGGGAAGTAGGTCAAGGTAGGTGTTTGAGATTACATCCACAGAATCAAGCCTCCGTAGTTCATTTTGTGGTCCCCTAGATTGATCCAATGGAATATCATAAAGTCATACACACTTTTCCCCATACACACAGAAGATAAGGAAGTCAGAGTTTTATTCCTTGTGTAAAAATCAAATAATGACACTGTTGATTGTTGGATAAAGAATTCAAATATCGCCCCTTTTGACCCGACTCAACTTCTAGACTCTAAAGAGTAAATACACCGCCTCTCCCAATTCTTGGTCATCAATCTATACTCAGCAATTTGTTATATGGTCTCAGGCTGACTCTCACTTGCCCTTCTTGTTCACCCCTTGGAATGCATCATCCCCATTGTCTTCTTTCACCATTATCCCTTAACCCTCCCCATTGTTAGAACAATAGACTTAAGATAGAGGGGGGTGAATAGCTTATGACCGAAAATTAAAAACTTTGCAGGAGATGAAGTGCGGAATTGAAAAATAGAAGGACACAAAGATTTTTATACTGGTTCACACACAACAAACTTGTGGCTAATCCAGTCCTTCAAGGCTCACTTGAAGAGTTTACTATCTAGTGTTAAGCTTCCGGGTGCTTAACAAACCGTTTTACAACCTGAGAGTTCAAGTCACATGAACCTCAATACACTTGCTTGAAGATACCTCACTTCAAGACTTTCTAGGATTTCTAATCACAAGAATCCTACTCTCTTGCTTAAGGATACCACACCTTAAGACCTCTCTCAAGGGAACAATCCTCCCTTGTGGTGTATGAATAACACTTACAATCTCTCAAGCAAAACTCTCTAATAGAGTGGATATGAGTACAAAAGAAAGCTCTATTGAACAACTCAGAATTCTCACAAGTTATAGCTCAAAATTTGTTGAATGATTTTCAAAGAATGCTTGAATGTATATATGAGTTGATCAACCTGAAAATGAGGTTTAAGGCCTCTATTTATAGTCTAAAAGATGCATATGATCATTGGGAACAATTTCTGAAACCTTTATGGAAGTTTAGCATGTTTGTCTGAAAAAGGTTTCTGCCCATAACGACACAACATCGATGTTTTGACCAAGAACATTTCGATGTTTAGCCGTTGCATTTAAATAATTGAGCCAACGGCTAGTAAAACATCGATGTTGCATTTTAGAACATCGATGTTTTCATACACAACATCGATGTTCTTCATTACAACATCGATGTTTTTTGGCTTCGCAAAAATATGATGAAAAAGGGTCTTTGCCAGAACATCGATGTTGGAAAATGAAACATCGATGTTTTGTGCAACATCGATGTTTAATTGGCCAACATCGATGTTTTTTGGCTTCGGCAAAATTTTATTTCAAAGACAAGTTTTTATGAACATCGATGTTGGATTGTAAACATCGATGTTGTGACCAACGGTCACAAGAACATCGATGTTTTATAATCCAACATCGATGTTTTCTTGCTACTGCCAAAAAGATTTTAAAATCGACTTGATGCAACATCGATGTTGTTCTCAGAACATCGATGTTTAGGACTCAAAAACTAGTTTTATGACTTACATGATTTATGAAATGCATGAGGAAAATGATTTTTGGTTTGAGCATTAACTTGGAATACTTGAGTTACCATTTACAAGGATTTCCTATAGATGAACTCTCTATATATCTTCATCCTTGTTGCTTCAAATCTTGTACTCCTTTGTCTTAGATTTGTGCTTGATTGATTGATGTCTTTTTTGCTTTCTTCAAGGAATGAATTCATGAATGGAGCTTTGGTTAGTTTGTCATTATCAAAACCCTGAAATGAAACATGGAAGCATTAGTCCTAACAATTTCCCCCTTTTTGATAATGACAAACTCATGTTAGTATATGCCAAGTTTTATGAGTTCTTAAGAGGATGAATTCCCCCTGTTTTTCAATTATTCATTCTATGATTCCCCCTAACTTGGTGCATATACTTACTTGATTATTTTCCCCCTTTTGTCATTAGCAAAAAGAAACAACAATAAGAAGCATTTGATTCAATTCAAAAGATACTTAAACACGAAAGACATAAATTTAAACAAAGCAAAAAAAATCCTAAAAGGATGGACTAATGTCATCATCATCATCATTATTATCTTCATGTTCTTCATCTTCTTCATCACCTTCTTCTTGCTCAACTTCCATGGGAGCATAGTCCTCATCCTCCTCATCATCATTATTATCCTCATTACCACCAAAATCGTAACCTTGGTAGTATGGTGGAGGATTGTAGTTGATGTGATCAAAATAAGCACGCAGGTCATGTCCTTGCCTTTGTACTTCTATGTCGATTCTTTCAATTGACCTTCCCAAGCTGCGTAGAGTGGCCGCAATTGAGTCGAGAGTAGCGCCAGGAGGTCGAGGAGCAGGTGCAGGAAGAGCAAGGATAGAGCCTGCTTGAGATGCTTCGGCTTGTTGCTCTGCTGGTTGGTGAGGCGGTTGAGCTCCCTCAGCAGCTTGTCCGGTTCTGAATGTGGTATCGGATATTGCCCAAGACTTGGCTGCCGTGGTGAGGGTATCTTCCAACGGATTAAAACCTGCGCTAAGCAGAATATCGGTGACCAGAAACGCATAGGGCAATGGATGGTCGGTGTTTGCTTGTTCCGCCATGTGCATAAAGACGAGTCGTCCCCAATTGATGGGTGCTTCGTGAAGAATGGCGTGAAGAATCTTCTCGTCTTCAATGGTCATGATGGTGTGACTCCCGGCTCGCGGTTTGATCACACGGGTGACAAGATAGAACAGCACGCGATATTCCGGATTAATAGAATGAATGGTGGGACGGCCGGAACGATTCCTCTTCACTTCTGTGATGCCAAGCTCTGCAAGAAGAGGAATCTCATACTGAGTAAGAAAATGATCTCCCCCATAGTCGGATATATCGTGGCCTTGGACGGGCAATTTGACGATGGCCCCGAATTGCTCCAAGGTGAGTTGGATGACCTTTCCATTGAGTTGAACAGATAGAACCTCTCCTTCCCGAGTTAATGTCGAGT
This sequence comes from Turnera subulata, assembly GCA_028386065.3. Classification (NCBI taxonomy): domain Eukaryota; kingdom Viridiplantae; phylum Streptophyta; class Magnoliopsida; order Malpighiales; family Passifloraceae; genus Turnera; species Turnera subulata. Next base: position 11,596 of record JAKUCV010000331.1, on the reverse strand, counting down.
AGAATGCCCAGATGAAGTCGGCATTGTACTCATGTCTGCTCCTGGTCACAAACTCCCACAGGTGTGATTGTTGAAGAAGTCTGGGTAGGTTTGTGTAGTGCTTTTCTTGTGGATATGCAGTAGGTAGATATCTAGGAGGAGCAATGAGTCTTTTGGCAAAGAGGGTGTTGAATCGATTTAGCTGTGAACGGGAAGTGAACCAGATATGAGTTCCTTCCACAGGGTATTGGTTGCCAGAGCTAGATGAGCTCCTCCTTCTGGTGGGGTGTTCTTGGATAGGATCTTTGCCTTTAGAGCTTTTCCTACCCCCAGCCATGGTGTGTATGGTAAGGAGAAGAGTTTGGGAAAAGGAGGAGTGTAAATGGACAAGAGAGGAAAAGAAGTTGTATGGAGATTGTAATAGGATGAAAGAAATCAGATTGTAGGTGAGAAGGAGAAGAAAAAGTTTGAGTTTTTATAGAGGAGCCAAAAAGCTAGCCGTTGTGAGCAGTAACGGCTAGTTTTTAACGACACAACATCGATGTTTTCACCCAAAACATCGATGTTGAGGCTCCCCAACGGCTATATTTTTTAAAACTGTAACGTTCCAACATCGATGTTTTTCAGAGAACATCGATGTTTTTGGGACCAACGGCTATATTTTTAAACGGTAACTTCCCAACATCGATGTTTTAACTGAAACATCGATGTTTTTTGCTCTCGGCTAAAAGACCCATTTTTGCAAACATCGATGTTTGTACGAAAACATCGATGTTTTTGGTATACTGCCAATCTGATGGTTAAGCACTATGGTTAAACATCGATGTTGGTGTCAAAAACATCGATGTTTTTAGCACTCGACATTTTTGAAAATCAACTCATACGTGCAAACATCGATGTTTGGTGTTTTGAACATCGATGTTATGAGGAAGAATTTGAAAGACTTACCTGAACATCGATGTTTCGATACTAAACATCGATGTTTTTGTCATTCTGCCACTTGTGTGATGCATCCAACATCGATGTTGGTCAGCGGAACATCGATGTTTTCGCTATTTGCTTAGTAAGGTCCTTGCTTGTTCAACTGTGCTTGTCGTCCGAATCGAGCTGTCCCTACAAAACAGATTTAGTAGAGCCTCGGGTGCTCAAATTAGCAATGGATAATACACGAGTTATGGAGATGAAAGATGTTGTAACAATTTCAAGAGATGGTAAGTATCCCTCTGCCACTAAGAGACATTTTCTTCTTGTCGTCAGTGCACCGGGCTCGAGAAATTGTCTTGTCGGTTGGACTTTGATAGTCTCCGATACCTAGCTAAATGGACAGTAAATCCCGTGTCGGATCAATAATGCAATTTAGGCCTGAATTTTCAACAAAGCAGATATTTGATTAGCTACAAAATTGGAGGTTAGTAATAATGAACTTGGCGTTTCTATTTGGCGGAGAATCTCTTAAGCTCTGCCAGGTGTGGTAGGGGTCTGCCCTTGGAAGAATGACACCGCACACTTGGTTCTATAAAAGACAGGGATTAAGCTCATTAGACAGAAAAAACTATAAGCTAACTTCAAAGAAAGAGAGATTAGTAAAAAATTAAAAATAAAGAGAAAATGCATGCCCCTTCCTCCGTCTTTTTCGTTGAAGGTGCAAACGTAGGAAGGAGAAATCGGTTGTCCTTCAGTATCGTGAATGAGCCACAGGGGCCATTGCCAGAGGAGCTAGGAAGAATTCCTCGCCTTGTCTTTGTAGACGAAGTCTATTCGTCCCGATTCTTTATTACCCCTATGAAGGAAGTCATATTCCTGGATCATCAACAAACTCTGCGAGCTTCCTACTATGGTACGGCTAACTCCACCATGTTTTTTATTTCTGAAAAATTTCAGGAGCTTCAGTTGGTACCAGCCTACCAGACATTGAACGAGGGCGGTCATTACCAAATTACTATGACAGCTCAGAGCATTCCTTGAGCAACTGGAGTAGCGCCCACTTGGCCAAAGATTCGCCTTTTGGTGTGGAACTGCAAGGGCATCACAGCACGTTCCCAAGATTTTGTCCGAATCCTGCGAGACCTGAAGAACCAATACAAACCCAATATGGTTCTGCTTACCGAGACTCAATGGCAGCAAACCGGAAATCACGGAGCTATCCCTCTTCGCTTTCCACCAACACAACGGTTCGAGCTTCCTGGCCAGAACAACTCGGGTGGAATGTGGTTTGGTTGGAGTCATTATATTAGGGTTAATATAGTTAATACCCCTAATGGCTTTTCTGTAACAGTTGAACCCAATCGTTAGAGGCACATTGTAATAAGCATATGAATTAGTGTGAGCGTGTAACAAGTTTTTATTCAGATGTGTCTTTGTAAGATATGTTATCAAGTATGATTGTAATATATGAACATCAATAAACTCTAGTTTGTTTGTATGATGAAATTGTCATGAACCGCAAATCATCAAAGTTAATAATTTAGTAAGTTTAGAGTACTTACCTGCACATCGATGTTTTGATACTAAACATCGATGTTTCATGCTGCCGGTTGGGAATGATACTAGTTGAAGTCCACTCAACATCGATGTTTGGCACCTAAACATCGATGTTTTTCTGTCTCGGCTTGCTTATTCCCAAGAATCAACTAGGAATTTGGATGCTTCTTTGATTATGTGCTTGGAGCATCCGCAATCAAGGTACTAAAGTACACTTGATGCCTTCAAGCACACCTGCAAAAACAGATCAATGGGTTTTTGGTACCCAAATTTCTTTGGGTCCTTGAGTGTTAGGGACATGATGACAATAGGCTTCACTTCGAGTCCAATGTCTATGCCTAGTAAAACAAGCAGGAGCAATATGTCCTACTCTATTACAGTAATGGCAAATAACATTTGGATTGTGCATCCATCTAGGTTGATAATAATTATGCTGTCCATATTTGTGCACTTTACTAACATGGTGACCCTTGGGTTGAACCTTATGCTTCCTAGGCTCGATTTTAGTTCTTTTAGGTTCGTTTCTAAAACCTATTCCATGTTTAGTTGATTGCAAATTGTTTAGCATAGAATTTAAATTTTTCTGAGGGGTGCTAAATTTCTTTAATGTTGCCTCAAGATTTTCAACTTGCTTCTTTAAGGGTTTACATGTCGTGCATTCTAAGTTATCCGGTTTGTTAGCACTCTTCTTCCCATAAAACTTGTTTTCTTCTCTAAGCTTTTCATTTTCACATAATAACTTTTCATTTTGTTCATTCAAAGAATTGCATGAGGAACACTCCTTAGTTTTTCTTTCAAGTTCTGTGACTTGTTCATATAGTGATTTACATGATTCACATTCTTTGGGCATGCCTAGAATCCTATTTTCTTCCTTCAATTTATCATTTTCACAGGTAAGCTCTTCTAGATTCTTTTCTAATGAAGCAATATGTTTCTTTTGCTTTAAATGAATCTTAGAGATTTTAATATATTCAGCATACAATTCATTAAAAGCGTTTTGCAATTCATCATGGTTAGAAGGTTCAGAATCACTTACCTCTTCTGCTTCTTCTTCCTTTGCCATGAGGCATTGGAAGTTCGTTTCATCATCACTTTCTGTTACCTCATAGGTGACTTCCAGCATATCCCAAATGTCCTTGGCGGTAGTGCATCGTGAAATCATCTGGTAATCTTCTTGATTAAGTGCACAATGGAGTATGTTGATTGCCATGAAGTTGTTTTGAACTTTCTTGACGTCCTCGGCATTATACTCCTCTTCCGTCTTAGTCACCATAATTTCACCAACTCTCTTTGTCGGAATTTGATCTCCGTTCTTTATTGTCCGCCAGAGAGTGAAGTTGTTGGATTGAATAAAGACTCTCATCCTCTCCTTCCAATATGTATAGTTGGCGCCATTGAGCAATGGTGGACGGGTGACGGACTGTCCTTCATTGTTTCCTGCAAACACATTACTTGAAAAAGCCATGGATAATACCTCTCAAACGGTTAAGTTTTTCAGAGAGTTAGGCTCCGCTACCAATTGTTAGAACAATGACCCTTCGCTAGAGGGGGGGTGAATAGCGATAATCGAATAAAAACGAAATAAGCAGGAATTGAATGCGGAATTAAAAGAATGAAGGACACAAGAGATTTATCCTGGTTCACACACACTCTACTAGTGTGGCTAATCCAGCCCTTCAAGTCTCACTTGAAGATTTCACTATCTATGTTAAGCTTACGGGTGCTTAACAAACCGTTACAACCTGAGAGTTCAAGTCACATGAACCTCAATATACTTGCTTGAAGATACCTCACTTCAAGACTTTCTAGGATTTCTAATCACAAGAATCCTACTCTCTTGCTTAAGGATACCACACCTTAAGGCTTCTCTCAAGGGAACAATCCTCCCTTGTGGTGTATGAATAACACTTACAATCTCTCAAGCAAAACTCTCTAATAGAGTGGATATGAGTACAAAGGAAAGCTCTATTGAACAACTCAGAATTCTCACAAGTTATAGCTCAAAAATTTGTTGAATGATTTTCAAAGAATGCTTGAATGTAGATGTGAGTTGATCAATCTGAAAATGAGGTTTAAGGCCTCTATTTATAGTCTAAAAGATGCATATGATCATTGGGAACAATTTCTGAAACCTTTATGAAAGTTTAGCATGTTTGTCTGAAAAAGGTTTCTGCCCATAACGGCACAACATCGATGTTTTGATCAAGAACATCGATGTTTAGCCGTTGCATTTAAATAATTGAGCCAACGGCTAGTAAAACATCGATGTTGCATTTTAGAACATCGATGTTTTCATACACAACATCGATGTTCTTCATCGCAACATCGATGTTTTTTGGCTTCGCAAAAATATGATGAAAAAGGGTCTTTGCCAGAACATCGATGTTGGAAAATGAAACATCGATGTTTTGTGCAACATCGATGTTTAATTGGCCAACATCGATGTTTTTTGGCTTCGGCAAAATTTTATTTCAAAGACAAGTTTTCATGAACATCGATGTTGGATTGTAAACATCGATGTTGTGACCAACGGTCACAAGAACATCGATGTTTTATAAGCCAACATCGATGTTTTCTTGCTACTGCCAAAAAGATTTTAAAATCGACTTGATGCAACATCGATGTTGTTCTCAGAACATCGATGTTTAGGACTCAAAAACTAGTTTTATGACTTACATGATTTCTGAAATGCATGAGGAAAATGATTTTTGGTTTGAGCATTAACTTGGAATATTTGAGTTACCATTTACAAGGATTTCCTATAGATGAACTCTCTATATATCTTCATCCTTGTTGCTTCAAATCTTGTACTCCTTTGTCTTAGATTTGTGCTTGATTGATTGATGTCTTTTTTGCTTTCTTCAAGGAATGAATTCATGAATGGAGCTTTGGTTAGTTTGTCATTATCAAAACCCTGAAATGAAACATGGAAGCATTAGTCCTAACACCCATTGTCTTCTCATCATGCCTCAATCATCGTTCTCACTCCCATCTTCAGTGTTTTCCAATTGTTGAGCTCGCTTCTTGTTCAATTGAAAAGGCCCAATGGCAATGTCTCCACTCGATACCCCAGCTTGACTCATCAGCTCGACTTATGAGTTCGGTCCCCCATCGTATGGTTCTTCTCTCAGCCCCTCGTCTTGGCCCATCAACTCGGTATACAAGTAAAAACCTGGGTTTACATCTCCGTCCTTGAATAAGGTCCAATCGGGTCACCTCATCTCACCTCTCCTATTGTAAATACTGGGGCTTACATCTCCTTTCACAAGAAGGCCCAAACATCAGTTCTCCCCATTCCTTATCTCCTCACCGTACCTTACCTCATCTCATCTTCTTCCTCTGTTCTTCATTACTTCTCCCCATATCTGGATTTTTGTTTCAACCCATGAGAAGGCCGCCCTTGGTTTGTCTCAACTCTAGTACTCTATTCTCGTTAGCTTGGCTCGGCTCCGCATCCCGGTTTCTTGGCTTCCAAACTCGACACCTTGATTTGACAACTCGACTCGGCTAGTCCCTTTGGTTTCCCAACCCATTTCATCAACTTGGCTCACCGACTCAGCTCATCAACTTGGCTCACCGACTCAGTTCATCAACTTGGTTTATAAGTTTGGCCCCTCGGCTCAGCTCATCAACCCAGTTCATCAACTCAGCTTCTCATGATGGCTCATCAACTTGGCTTATCAGTTCGGCTCCTCGGCTTGGCTCATCAACCCGGTTCCTCAACTCAACTTCTCTCCTTGGCTCATCAACTAGGTTTGTGAATAAAAATCGTGGCTTACATCTTCCTCCATAGGAGAACACTCAGACTTGTATCTCCTCTCACAAAAAAGCCCAACCAAGTCATCCTATCTCCCCTTTTCTGCCATAAATATTGGGGCTTACATCTCCTCTCACGAGAAGGCCCAAAGTCACCTCAGTGTCTTAAGTTGATGCTTCGTCACTGCCTCTGCTTTCTTCCTACCTTTCGCCTTAGGATACCTCCATGACTTCCAATGTCTTCACCATCTCCTTGTCTACTAAGATTTTTATCCTTGTGATGTATCCATCATCCCAAATATCTTCACCATCCTCTTCCAATCAAGGCACTACTCACCCATGGTGTCCTAATGTAATGCCCTGAATTTTCAATATTTAATTTCAATGGATTTTTTGGAATTTCTGTTTGTCCGAAAACCATTTTTAAAACAATGCACCGGTTCAGATTATTGAAATGCTCAAGAACGCTGCTTATTATGCCATTAAGTGTCAGTATACAATACGACAACCAATACCCAAATTAAATCTCCAGCAAGCATTCTATGCCTAGCAACTCTCAACTACACATTTCACCCGAAAATCAAAACCTGCAAAATCTAAAGAAAGAAGAGAAAAGCGATTTATGGTTGCTAGAACCTTACTAGAAATTAACTAACACTGCCCCATACAAGACCAGTAGCAAACTCCAACCAAACAATAGTAGAGATGCAGAACCTTACCCGTTAAAGGGCTCAGATCGAACACAGAAACAGAACGTCGGACTCTGTCCACTGGAAAGAAAGCACGATCATGCACAGGTCAAGTATAGCGTGTAACCCGACACCAAGAACTCAGGCCTGCAACCTCGCTGCCCGGAGAAACCACCACGCACACACCGAACCCACCACCGAACACCGTCCACTCGTTGCCGGCAACAAGGCATCAGACCCGACATCAATACAGAGAACAAAGAAAAAGAAGAAGAAACAAAGAGCGGGGACGGTGGCGAGGCTTACCAGGCGGCGGCGATACCTAGCTTCGTCTTCTCCGTCAACAACCCGAGGCAACTCGCCTCGACCTCCCGCTTGGAACCCATAACCAGAACACACAAAGGAATGAGAAGCAAAGAGCAACGGTAGCGGTGATTCGAGCGGTGGATGGCGGCGGTTGTTTGAGTAAAAAAAAGAAAGGTGGAAGAGGAAGAGAAAAAGAAGAGGCAAGGGAGTGGCTGCCGGTCGTCGGGAAAGAGAGAAGTAGAGAGGAAAGAGGAGAGAGAGAGAGAGAAAATAAGGGATTTTATACCCTAGGGTTAGGGTTGATTCAGCCGGGACCAAAACGACATCATTTTGGTCTTAGGCGCGGTCAACCCTCTTCCCTCAGTCAAAACGCAGCCCAACCTTGAGTTTCATGTACTAGACTCCCCAAAACTGCGTAGTATCATACCAAACTATATCATACCAAACTACGTCAAAATCTGTGTTTCACCAAAACACAATTAAATTCCAAAACAAACCCGATTAAAGAATAATGGCAAATAATTGTAATATTTACAAGAAAATAATTAATTTCCTCGACCAAAAATTTGAAAATTTCGCAAGGGTAGAATTGAAAATTACATTTCGAAAATTTCGAAAAATCCATTGAAATTAAATACTGAAAATTGGGGGTGTTACAGTTCTACCCCATTTAACAAAATTTCGTCCTCGAAATTTACAGAATAAGTCAAGCAACCAAGTGCCTAACTAACACAACAAGTATCATCCGATATCAAAGTACGGTTGGCCAAAACCACAAAGTAGAATGAACAATTATGACCATCAATCACATAAGTTTATCTTTTCCAAGCAAGAACTCCGATATACCAAGTCAATCATCGACTTTAGCCAACATGATCAATAGAGCATAAGATCAAAGCACTAACCCAAGAGTCTTATCCAATCGACATCAACAATATTAATACCAGAATCCATAAACCATTTCATTTATTATCACTCAACCAAATATATCCAATATTTTAATCCATTAAGCATATCCTCAGATAACAGAACCCAAAAATTTTTACCTAAGTAACAAAATCATCACTCCCATTATGAATACCTCAAGACCAAAAATCCATGATCTATTTCATGTTCAAAACCTCAAAGTATTCCTTTATCACACACCAATTTAGCCACAATAGTATATATCCCGGATCATACCTTAGGCACTAGAACCCGATCATTACCGAATTGTCATAATTATACTACTATAACTTGGATTCCTCAAGACCCAAACATCCTTGCATAACTCAAACTTATGAATCTATCGCTCAAACCATAATCACCCCGATCATCATACTACTTTGGATAAAGAACCCCAAATATTACAAGTTCATTCCAACACTTTATACTCTAGTCATTTAACTCACATGGCCCAAGACAAGCTCACAAATCTAGCCTTATGACCCAAACATTATCAATATCCCTATTTAACTTGTGAACCTAAACCTCAACAAGAGTAGTATAAACAAAACTCCCAATTACATCACTGTTAAAAGTCAAACCTCAATATGAACACACTATCGGTATCCTCTGTTAGTGTAATATGCCAAAAGCCAATCATTGGATGATTGTACATAGTCATGTAAATACATTAAGGTTATTCCAATAAATATGTTTATGAGATAAACGCTTGCGCATATTTATAACCCTAGAATATTTTATTTTCTTAAATGTCCCTAGTCGATTATTATTATGGATGGGTTGTAATAATAAATTAAGACTAGCATATGTTGAGAATTATATGAGATATGAATCCTACATACGGGTACAAGTTAGAGAACTTGTGGACTGGACCGACCCACATAAGAACCCTACATGGAACGTTATATGATTGTCATTAGTGGTTCTTATATGTGTTGTCCTCAGACCTGAGATCATCAAGGTTCCCAACATATGAGTCGTATACTTTGATATTATTCCTTGTCACTCGTAACTGAGTAGACGTAAGGGTAATCATTGGGTATATGACATAATGTGTAGTGGGTTTTGATCGATCAAGATGGGATTCGTCCAACCCATATAACGGGTATATTATCAGATGGGCCTCTTGATAGAGTTGAACTGCTAAATGCGTGGCCACGCTCGGATTATGTGATATGGTGATATCATGAGTATCCGGTTTTACACAGTTAACTCGGGGATCAAGAAACTAAGATTAAACATATACGAGATTG
>JAKUCV010000330.1:0-14266 GCA_028386065.3 Turnera subulata | reverse complement strand
TCTATTACATAAAAAGGAAGAACAAGGCCAGCTCCATGGCGTACTGCGGAGATGATTAATAACTGTAGTACCAACTATTGCGTGGCTACCCTCATGGCGTACAAAATCTGTGTGTGCTCTTTGTGTTGCGTTGCAGCCCAAGCTACAATGTACCTGAACAACGAACCACATTCTAATCAGATAACAAAAGCAGAAACATAGGCATGGCCAATTTTGATTACCAACCTGAGCCTCTACAAGTATAACCCAAAACACGCAACAACCCCTAAAACAACATAGACATGGCTAATTTTGCTTAGACTGGGTGTTAATGTGTAATCAATCAGTTATAGAATGATTTTGAGGAGTAGTAATCAAGTAACTGAGTGATCCTGGGTTGATTAGGGGTTGGTTACGTGGTAGGAATAAATCATGGCTGAATTAGGGGGATTGGGGGTTTGAAAATGGAAAGAACGGGTGACACGCGGACTGCTGGGCGGTTATCTCGCGACGAGCGCCAGGTGCTGGTGGACATCCACACATGACCGCAGGCACTGGCGGTCATGCAGTGGATGACCGCCGGCAGCAGCCGTCATAGTCTCCCAGATTCGCCCAAATCTCCGATTTTGTTTCTAATTCCGATCCTACGCAGTTTTGGACCAGATTTTCGGGCATAATCTTCACCATTAAGCTGATTCATGCCTCTAGGCTTTCCAGAACACTATAAATAGGACCTCTCACACACATTTCAGGAGACCAAGGACTCATTACACACACACCCCGATAAGCTTGGTTGCTTGGAGAAACTCTACTTCTCCAAACTTAGAAATATTTCTATAGACAGAAACTCTGTGGAAATTTCATGGAGAAGAATAGAAAGAAGTCAGTGGCGGCAGGAGATCAAGAGGAGAAGAAGTAAGAGGCAAATTGAAGTGAACTGTTGAAAAAAAAAGTGCTAAACCCGAGAGGAAGGATCCAGTGGAGGCAGTCCTAGTGTTTCAGCCACATTGGGAGCTGTAGACACCAGTTTGCTGCAATCATGGTGTCCCTGGAAAGATAAGAAGTAGCTGTACAACTTTTTTGTTCAAACTAGACACCAGTTTGGCCTCCTTCTACCCCAAATCCCTCATTGAATTCCTGCCAAAATTCCGTTGCGGAGTGGTAAGCGCATAGGAGCGAGAGGAGGGCTACAAGAGGTAACTCGTTCTAATTTTCTCGATTATCTGCTGCTGTGATATGATGATATTGATGATGTGAGTGCTGTGAGGCCATGAGTAAGAACTACGTGGGCTTTAAACCCGGTCGCCGGAGTACGTAGGTGGTCTCTAGTGGTGGAGACTCAAGCCCAAATATTTTTATTATTCCTTTTGTTCCGTACCTTCTTCTCCTTCCCCTCCAATTTAATTTTGTTATTTTTTTATGTGATTTGGTTCTACACTTGCACACTTGCACTAGGCACACTTTTACTTTGCAATTGCACAAGGTTTTGACCCAACACGGATGGGTGCCTAACACCTTCCCATCCGTGACGAACCCCCGATCCCATGTCTTTGGTTCGCCACGACCATGGCATAAAGAAGTCATATAAAGCTTTTTCCCAAATTTTCTTCTTAATAAAATTTGGGTGGTGACTCCATTGACAAGGGATTGACCCAAGAAAAAAGGTGAAAGGTTGGGTCGGGTATTCACACAAGGACAAATACATAAGAAAATTTTTCCAGGAGGTCACCCATCCTAGAATTTCTCTAAATCAAGTATGTTTAACTTTGGAATTTTTCCAGAATGAGCATCCAAAAGGTAGGTGCAACTTGTTGATATAGTTAGTACCCATCAAACCGTTTAAGTTATTCTCGATTATACAGTCCTATACATGTAGAACCTTGAAATAACTTTGTTTGAGCTATTCCTAATTATACAGTCCCATACCCGCATAATTATGAAATCGCCCCAACTGTGCAGTCCCATCCAAACACAGTCTCAGGATCTCTCCTATTCCGGTGTGGATTCGGTTCATTCATGTGCCCCTCCGTCCAAATCCTGCAGGAAACTGCTCCTTATCCTTGCTCATCTCATGGACCCCAGGTATCACAGGCCCACCAGCTTCCGCTAGGTTCGTCCCCGAACCCCGCACCGTGCTAGGGGAGTTCTGGTGCTCTACTACCAACTGTAACGTCCCGGCTTGTCGACTGACACTACAGACCAATACGGGACCCTTCTAACATGCTTTGTCCTCACTCGCATGATTCCGGGGAAAACTTCCCAAGAGGTCACCCATCCTAGAATTGCTCAAAGTCGACCACGTTTAACTTTGGAGTTTTTCTAGAATGAGCACCGAAAAGGTAGGTACACCTTGTTGATATAGTTAGTATCCATCAAACTGTTTATGCTATTCTCGATTATACAGTCCCATATATGTACAACCTCAAAATCATTTTATTTGAGCTATCCTTAATTATACAGTCCCATACCCCGTATAATTATGAAATCGCCCCAACTGTGCAGCCCCATCCCTACACAGTCTCAAGATCTCTCCTATTCCAGTGTGGAATTGGTTCATTCATGTGCCCCTCCGTCTAAAGCCTGCTGGAAGCCGCTCCTTATCCGTGCTCATTCCGGCACCGGCGTACACTTCCCGACCTCATAGACCCCGGGTGTCACAATATTAAGACATGCTACTATTACATTGAACATGTTTAAGAGAGCTGGATCTGTTTTTCTATTGGCTACGATGTCTAATGACAATAGCTGTAAACAAGAAAAGGAATCACAGGCATCACATGAGACTAGAAATGCGGTAAAAGTTGCACCATGAGCATTGCAAATTGCAATCAAAATATCAAACAACACCAAAGCCTCGTTGACGTAGATGAACTAATAGAAAGGATATGAGAACAGTCAGATAAGTAAGTTCGTTAATTGTTAAATACGTGTCTGTCATTAGATAATTAAGCAATGATAAGATACAAGTCCGAAAGTTTTCTCACCCCTACCGAAGAAAACATGCGCCAAATTGACAGCTGGTTAATGTTTCTTCTCTGACCACTACAAATTGAAAAAGAAAAAGAAAATAACACCAGCTATATCTGATCCTTACGAACAAGAATAATTACAAACCCACAGGTTCTACCAATTACACCAACCCTATATAAACATCATAAGCGGCTTTGTCATCTTCACAATTCTCTCATGTTTCCAAAGTCCTGGAAGTAGGGAAACAACAAACCAGTACAAAGAAAACCCTTTAATCAAAACGCCACCATTCTCATGTATACTCTGGGGAGAAGAAAGAACAAAGAAGGTGGTGGTGGATAGGGCTGAGAAGTTTCAATAAGTTATTGGATCAACGATTTACCAGAAATCTATTGGTATGTTCTCGTATCTCCCTATATCCTATATATGTATCTCAAGGATGGCTTACTGCTTATTTTTCTTCCCTTGACATAAACCAGACGTGTTTGTGATCACTCTATAAGCTGTGGATTTGACTAATTACGAGGGAATTGGATTGTACAAGCCACCTTTTCTACTTAATCCAACGGCTTTGCATGTCTTGTTTAAAAGATTCTTGTTTTCAATCCCACTTTTTTACAAATAAATTTAGTCAAACAGTTCTTTTTGATTTCGGTTGAGTTAAGAGATCTACAATCAGTTCGTCGGTTTCCAATAACAGTTGAAAGAATTTTTAAGTTAACTGCAATTTTTTTTTTTTTATGCTAAAGTTAATTGCATTTACTTATGTTCATCGCTTCCATATTATTTTAAAGACATGAATGAAGTCTGATGCAGAATATCCAAAGTAATCAAGAAGTCAAGAATGAAGTCATAGATTAATGAAAAATGAGATGATATTCTAGCGGTCAAGATGAAAAGAGTAGTAACGGAAAAAGTGGGTATTCCAGCGGATCAAAACCCCGTCCTGGGTTTGCTCCATCCGTATCCACCATCGCTTCCGTATTACTTACTTCTCCCTATATTCGAACGGAGTGCAAATGGCGCAAATAGAAGATTTGAGGTTTTTGGTGTGGACTTATACCTCAGGGTCTTGGTATGGACCTCCTCATGGGTTGGACCTAGACCTCAGGATCTCAATACGGATCAAGACCTCTGGAGACTTAGATCTCAGGATCTTAAGTGGATTTAGACCTCAAGGAGTAGACCTGGAACTCAAGGTCTTGGTGTAGATCTGGACTCTACGGGTCTTACTTGGTCCTTTTAGGCAATAAATTATTATTTCATATGTTATTACTAGCCCCCAACTCTGAGGGAAATTGTGTAGCAATTTTCCTTAGAGTTTACTTCTTAAATATATGCTCTTTCGCTTCACTCACCACCATGCATTAAATTGCCTTATTTGGCTATCTCGGGACTCATATAGCCCCCAATACGAGCGATCCTCTTATAAGACAAGGGTTTGTATTTTTTTATTGAGCTTACTTCAAACTCACTTTGTCTTTTGTACTTTTCTTTAGACCTAGGAAAGGTCCTCTGGATTTACAGAAATTCTCATTCTTTACTTGTAAAAGGAATTTTTTTTCCTTTTTTGATGTCTCTTGAAAGCCTCTCTTTTTAAACTCGAAGATATTCGCCGTTAGATAAAATAAGGTGGGCCAATGTAAGGAGAACCTTCAAAAGTGGATTCTTCTCTTTTTTAATGAAGACACAATATAAAGAGGACCTCTAAAAGTGGGTACCTTCTTTATGGAGATCGGATATGAAGAGGACCTTTAAGAATGAGTTCCTTCTTCATATTTCTTCTACTCTCTATTTTTAATGGAGGAGATACAATATAAAGAGGACCTCGTGGGTACCTTCTTATGGAGATCAGATACAAATAGGACCTCTAAGAATGGGTTCCTTCTTTATATTTCTTCTACTCTCTTTTTTTAATGGAGGAGACATAATATAAGAGGACCTCTAGAAGTGGGTACCGTCTTCATGGAGATCGAATACAAAGAGGACCTCTAAGAATCGGTACCTTCTTTATATTTCATCTAGGCATGCGACCTTTGTTTTTTGACTGCTCGGTCCTGGTCATCTTTTTTTTTTTCAAATCTGTGACTACGTGGGCTTTATTGCCTCAGTTGTCTTTTTTTTTTTTTTTCAAATCTGTGACTATGTGGGCTTTATTGCCTCAGTTGTCTTTTATCATGCGACGTATTTGGGCCATACTGCGCCTTAGTTGTCTTTTATTATGTGATCTTTCTTTAGATCGTCGTGTTGTTGCGACTAGAATCGGCTACGTGGCCTCATGTCGTCTTGCCTTGCAACTATAAACTATTGTATGGCTTTTCAGTGTCTTATTTCTCCAACTAGTAGAGGGTACACAGCCTTTCGTCATCTTATCTTACAACTATAGAATGCTGTATGGCTTTTTGTCGTCTTATTCATGCGACTAGCATAGGCTACATGGTCCTTTTTCCCTCTTTTTTTGGATTGTTAGTAGTAAAAGACAATATTTTCACACCATGGGTGTTTCCTTTTTAGACCTTTGGAGTTCGTTCTTTTTACACTCAAGGAATCTAAAATTTTACAACCAAGGGATCTTATTTTTTAAACCCAGAGAGTCTTCTCTTTTTTCGTATGTATATATAATAACCCAAGTAATTTCTTGCTTTTAAAACTTTATTTTTCGAAATTAGGATGAAACAGATACATGATTAATAGTTTGAAAATAGAATTGCAAGATATGCTACACAATTTGAAAAGATTTTAGTCGCAAATATATGCTTTTCCTTCTGGCGAAAACTATGGTAATTAATTAAAAGAAGAGAAACCATAGTAAATAATAAAAAAGGGGCCAAGGTCAGCAGGGCATACGCCCAAGTAAGACCTTGGTTTTCTAAGTAGGGTCTTGTCCTTGACTTATTATCATTATTTTTTTAAAAAAAGAGTATTGTGAACAAGACTTTGAATTAAAAAAGAGATTTTTATAAGTAGGATCTTGATTTAAAAGGGAGGTCTTTGTAAATAAGAGCTTGATTTGAGGAGGCAGGACTTGTTAACAAGAATTTAATTCGAGAAAGGAGACTTGTAAATAAGTCCTTTACTTAGGGTCTTGTTAACAAGACCATGGGTATAAAATAGATGTCAGCTTAGGATTTATCATTTTGTAACTCCTTAAATGTGAGGAGATGGACTAAAGTGTAATCCCTTAAATGTAAGAAAATGGACTAAAGTGTAAACCCTTGAATGTAAGGAGATGGACTAAAATGTAAACCCTTAAATGTAAGGAGATGGACTAAAGTGTAAACCCTTAAATGTAAGGAGATGGACTAAACTGTAAACCCTTGAATGTAAGGAGATGGACTAAAGTGTAAACCCTTAAATGTAAGGAGATAAGAAACCCTTAAAAAGAAAGCCTTTTAACTAGGGAGTACAGATTAAAACCCTTGGATGTAGGTAAAAAAATATAAGACCCAAGTTATAAGGTCCTTTAGAAATCCGTTATCATTACTATTAAGGAAAGAGAATAAAAAAATGTTTCTTCCTTCTAAAATTTTTGTTACCGTAACTCATGGCGATATAAGACCCAAGTTGTAAGGTCCTCTAGAAACCCCTGTTACCATTATTATTAAGGAAAGAGAATCAAGAATTGTTTCTTCCTTCTAAAATTTTTGTTACCGCAACTCATGGCGATAGGTGTGATGGTGTCATATTTTTTTTTTTTTTTGTTAGCAAGACCTTTACAAGGGGACATCTTTTGTTAACAAGACCTTAAAAATAAGACTTTTTAAACGGGAAGTAGGGAAATCTTAAAAGTAAAGAGTACAATATAAACCTAAAAAAAGAAGACCTTTCAATTAAGGACCTTAAAAATAAGGCCTTTCAATCGGGGAATAGGGAAATCTTAAAAGGAAGGAGTATAATATAAACCTTTTAAAAAAAAGGCCTTTCAATTAAGGACCTTAAAAATAATGCCTTTTAATCGGAAAGTAGGGAAATCTTAAAAGGAATGAGTTTAATATAAACCTTTTAAAAGAAGGCCTTTCAATTAAGGACCGTAAAAATAAGGCTTTTTAATCGGGGAGTAGGAAAATCTTAAAAAGAAGAGTACAATATAAACCTTTTAAAAGAAGACCTTTTAATTAAGGAGTAAGTAAACCTTAAAAGGGAGTACAATATAAGCCTTTGAAAAGAAGGTCTTTTAATTAGGGAGTAGGTAAAATTCTTTTTCCTTTTTTTTATTAGTCGATATCATTATACATACATATTATACATACTAGTAAATCTTAAAAAGATGGAGTACAATGTAAGCCTTTGAAAAGGAGGTCTTTTAATAAGAGAATAGGTAAAATTCTTNTCTTTTTTTGGATTGTTAGTAGTAAAAGACAATATTTTCACACCATGGGTGTTTCCTTTTTAGACCTTTGGAGTTCGTTCTTTTTACACTCAAGGAATCTAAATTTTTACAACCAAGGGATCTTATTTTTTAAACCCAGAGAGTCTTCTCTTTTTTCGTATGTATATATAATAACCCAAGTAATTTCTTGCTTTTAAAATTTTATTTTTCGAAATTAGGATGAAACCGATACATGATTAATAGTTTGAAAATAGAATTGCAAGATATGCTACACAATTTGAAAAGATTTTAGTCGCAAATATATGCTTTTCCTTCTGGCGAAAACTATGGTAATTAATTAAAAGAAGAGAAACCATAGTAAATAATAAAAAAAGGGCCAAGGTCAGCAGGGCATACGCCCAAGTAAGACTTTGGTTTTCTAAGTAGGGTCTTGTCCTTGACTTATTATCATTATTTTTTTAAAAAAGGAGTATTGTGAACAAGACTTTGAATTAAAAAAGAGATTTTTATAAGTAGGATCTTGATTTAAAAGGGAGGTCTTTGTAAATAAGAGCTTGATTTGAGGAGGCAGGACTTGTTAACAAGAATTTAATTCGAGAAAGGAGACTTGTAAATAAGTCCTTTACTTGGGGTCTTGTTAACAAGACCATGGGTATAAAATAGATGTCAGCTTGGGATTTATCATTTTGTAACTACTTAAATGAAAGGAGATGGACTAAAGTGTAATCCCTTAAATGTAAGGAAATGGACTAAAGTGTAAACCCTTGAATGTAAAGAGATGGACTAAAGTGTAAACCCTTGAATGTAAGGAGATGGACTAAAGTGTAAACCTTTAAATGTAAGGAGATGGACTAAAGTGTAAACCCTTAAATGTAAGGAGATGGACTAAACTGTAAACCCTTGAATGTAAGGAGATGGACTAAAGTGTAAACCCTTAAATGTAAGGAGATAAGAAACCCTTAAAAAGAAAGCCTTTTAACTAGGGAGTACAGATTAAAACCCTTGGACGTAGGTACAAAAATATAAGACCCAAGTTATAAGGTCCTTTAGAAATCCGTTATCATTACTATTAAGTAAAGAGAATAAAAACTTGTTTCTTCCTTCTAAAATTTTTGTTACCGTAACTCATGGCGATATAAGACCCAAGTTGTAAGGTCCTCTAGAAACCCCTGTTACCATTATTATTAAGGAAAGTGTAACGCCCCAAATTTCGTTAATTGACTTTTTCGGAATTTTCAAAATTTTCGGTATTTAATTCCAATTTTACCCTTGCAAAATTTTCGGTAATCAGGTTAAGAAAATTAATTTATTTTCCTTGGAAATATAAATTTTCAAGTCGGAACTTGTTCTTGGTTCGGGTTTTGTTGGAGTAAATGTGCCTCGGGGCTTGACGCGGAGTTTATAGTAGTTTGGGTCGAAACTACGTCGTTTTGGAAAAAAAAAAAACGTTGACTGGCCAGGGCGGCTTGACCGCGCCTAAGCCAAAACGAAACGACGTCGTTTTGGCTAGGCCGGCCAAACCCTAGCCCTCCTTCTTTTCTTTTTCCTTCTCTCTTTCTCCATTTTTTTCTCTTCTCTTCCCTTTTCTCTCCCGGCCGCCTCCACGCTCCCATGCCCTCTCTTTCTTTTCTGTCCATTCCTTTTCTCTTCTTTTTTTTTTTCTTTCCAATTCTCCATCTTCACTTGCTTCTCCCCTGAACGCCGCGGCTGTCTTCTTCTTCCCTTCTTCTTCTTCTGCCCAGCGCCGTTGTGAGAAGGGAAGGTCGAGAGGGGGTCTGTGGTGGGTGACGCGGTCTTGGCGTGCTCGTCGGTCGCCGCCGTCGTCCGTTGGTAAGCCGTGACTCCTTTCCCTCTTCTCCGTCTTCTTTAATTTTCTGCAGTTGTGTTTTAATCGGATGTTGGTCTGATTCGGGTTGGTGTGTGTTGTTGGGTTTCTGGCGGGTGGCGACGTTGGTTGACTCGGGTGGTGGCTGTGTTTTCTATTCAGGTTAATGGTCTTGTGTTGGGCTCCAACAATGGCTAGTGACGACCAATAGTGTTACCCATGGTGAGGTTACGAGTTTGGGGCTCAGAAGTCGTTCCTGTTCCGGTTTGGACAGCAGGTTCTGGTAAGGATTTTGATCCTCCATCCCTTTCCAGTTTGTGTTTGGATTCGGTGTCAATGGGTTGCTTGTTGGATTTTCTGTTGGCTCGGTTGAGAGGTTTATGCCTGTATAGATGAACTAATTTAGTTTACAAGAACACTAGTTTGCAAATAATACATTAACACGTGAATGGGGGTTGTTGGGTATAAATGGTTTCTGGAAATTTTAGTTGTTAGTTGATCATCATGTGGTATGTTGACAGTAAGTAGCATGACAGATTAACATTTGAGGAACATTGAATATACTAAATCAGCTCACTTGTTTTTTTTAAAGTAGTTTCGTGGGGTTTTGCTTGTGTAGGTTCAGTGTTAAGCATCTCCTCTCTTTTATGCGTAATCTCCATATGAAACAAGCTTGCCAGTTGCATATGGTTGCTCACGAATTATATACTTAATTAATAAAACATTTGTCTATTTTGAATTGCCACCGTTGTTGGACAGAACATGTTCTTGCTGGAAATTTGCATATTAATCTATGATTGAGACGACATGTTGGACAACATGTTTTCTTGGTGGTTTCCTTTCTCTAGGTTAGATGCAAGGTTGAAAATAAGTTCTTTTGAGAGAGAGTTCTACTGGGTTGAAATTTATCTTGCCAAAGAAATGGTGGCCTACTACGGGTTTTTACAACCGATACACTTAAATTCTAGTTCTCATGGAATTATGTTTTGGCTTTAGCACGGTCCAAAATAGTATGCTGCTAAGACCTTGCGTAAGTCAAATGAACAAGGATTTGGGATGCTTTTAATTATAATTAAACTCTTGCTTTTAAACTTTGGTAGATAATGACTCTTGAGCTTTGGGTCTGATTCAAAATGAATTGTTAATAACTATGTTGGATAATAGGTTTGACTATACATTTATATAAATGGTGTTTTGTATCTAGCTTTCAAAGTGGAGTTTTATAAAGATAATAGGGCTTACCCTGTAGCCTCTTGTAGTTCCTACGTCACGATGAGGTTCGTAAACATTGAAATCATATAGCTAGGTACCTGGCATGCCTACATTCCTTGTCTTTTAAATGAATGTATAAGTGATACATGTGACTATATGTTTAGGCTTTGGATGTACTTGAGGAGTAACCCGATGGAGTGCTAGCTTCTGAATGATTTCAGGTGAGGACTTATAAACCTTTGTATGCATTACTGCCTACAATTCTCGGTTATTTGTCTTGGAATATAAAGTGGTGTTATTTGTTTGGTCTTTAATGCTGTTTGCATGCTTGCCTGTTGTGCTGTTGTTGCTAATTGCAAAGTGAATTATGTTGATGTTACCTATGACGTGGTGTGCCTGATTTATGTGGCCCGTTTGTATGATGTGATGTAAAGTGCCTGTCTAGTATGACTTGTTTGGTTATGATAAACACATGAGATATAGATTTGTGGTTTGTGTGGTGGACTATGGGCTTGGGCCCGGATTTGAGATTAAGATATTAAATCCACACAACACTGTTGATCATAACTTATGGTACAACTCTTAAAACATTATTGAGAATAACGAACTATAATAAGTCTACTGTGGGGCTGTTGACCGGTTGGTTCGAGCGGGAAATAATACCCCTCGGGATGGCATGCGGGTTAGCATGTGGGCCTGTGATGGCCGGTTCTACCTCCCTCCTTCTACCTCCCCCTTTCTACCTCCCTCTTTCTCTCTGTCTCTCTCTCTCTCTATGGATATGTTAGGCCTCGTGCCTGGTTTATTTGGGCTTCGTGCCTGGTTTATTTGGGCTTATGCCTGGTTGTCTCATGAGACGGGACCGAGCTCGACGCACACAGTAGAGGGCCCTAATAAAATATTTAAACTTAATAACAAAGATAATAATATAAGTAATGACAAGTGATGGTATGTAGTCTGATGATGTCTTGCTCTGTGTATTGAGGTTGTTGTTGTTTGATGCCGGTGTAATTGTAGTTGATTTGTATTGTATATTATTGGTTTATTTGTCTGCGGTGAGACAGTGGTCGGTCTCACCCCCTCACAGTTTTACACAGGTTAGCTGATCGATGATCAGACGAGCATATCAGCAGGTGGCGGTGCTTTCCTCTCCTCGGGTCGGATCCATAGAGTTTCACTGCATACATGTTATCTTATGTATAGTCTTCCGCTGCATACTCGTACTTGTGTAATTTGTTGTATAAAGGTTTATCGATTATGATGTTGATATTGTATCCCGGTGAGAAGGGCATTTTGGTCACTTCACATGCTATGTATTCTTAAATGGATAATTTGGGATACGGGTGTCCGGGGAATGATAAGGGCAATTTGGTCAATCTATAATTATTTTATAACTCATATTAATAAATTGGGACACGGGCGTTTCAGAAAGAGAATCAAGAATTGTTTCTTCCTTCTAAAATTTTTGTTACCTCAACTCATGGCGATAGGTGTGACGGTGTCATAATTTTTTTTTTTTTTGTTAACAAGACCTTTACAAGGGGACATCTTTTGTTAACAAGACCTTAAAAATAAGACCTTTTAATCGGGGAGTAGGAAAATCTTAAAAATAAGGAGTACAATATAAACCTAAAAAAAGAAGGCCTTTCAATTAAGGACCTTAAAAATAAGGCCTTTTAATCGGGGAATAAGGAAATCTTAAAGGGAAGGAGTATAATATAAACCTTTTAAAAGAAGGCCTTTCAATTAAGGACCTTAAAAATAATGCCTTTTAATCGGAAAGTAGGGAAATCTTAAAAGGAATCAGTTTAATATAAACCTTTTAAAAGAAGACCTTTCAATTAAGGACCTTAAAAATAAGGCTTTTTAATCGGGGAATAGGAAAATCTTAAAAAGAAGAGTACAATATAAACCTTTTAAAAGAAGACCTTTTAATTAAGGAGTAAGTAAACCTTAAAAGGGAGTACAATATAAGCCTTTGAAAAGAAGGTCTTTTAATTAGGGAGTAGGTAAAATTCTTTTTCCTTTTCTTTATTAGTCGATATCATTATACATACATATTATACATACTAGTAAATCTTAAAAAGATGGAGTACAATGTAAGCCTTTGAAAAGGAGGTCTTTTAATAAGAGAATAGGTAAAATTCTTTTTCCTTTTTTTTTCCGATACCAATATATATACATATTATACATACTATATATATTCCACAATACATGAGAGGGAGTGGGTCACGCCACGAAATTCGTGACTAAAGCCCCCTGTTTCACTTTTTCCTTTTTTTTTGTATTTTTTGTTAAGAAAATAAAAGAAGAAATAGGAAGAGAGTAAATCGATAAGTAAATTCAACTTTGTGCGAGGCTATTTTAAGGAGTAAAAAGTAAACACTTAGATAAGGGTACAAAATATAATCCTTTAAGCACAGGTTTATAAAAAAAATCCTTATATACGGATATATAGAAAGGAGTTGGACTTATAAAAGAAACCCTTACATATGAGAGTATAAAAAAGTAAAAGGAGTTCTTTATTTTTTAGAAGAGATTTGATTTAATACGAGATTAATAACAATGTCACTCACACATGACAACTAGGGAGACAAAGTTTTTAGCTCTTTTATTAAATGAGAATGAAGGGATTTTTCAAGGTCTTTATTTGCAAGAGAAAAAGAGTAAAAACCTTTTGTTGGGAGAGGAGAACCTGCAATGCCTCGTAACGTAGAACCCCTTTAGTTTCTCTATATTTCATGTATGGGGGAGCAACTTTCCAGCTCTTAGATTTGGCGCCCTTCTTCTTCAGTGAATTTTGGTATTCTCTCGTCGATTATCCAATCAAGCTGGGGCTTTGTTAGAGCTAGGGCCTCCTCTATATTAATTTGTTTAACAATTTCTGCCATTAGATCATCTTCATTTTCAGGGCCTTTGGCAGCTAATGCCTTCTTCAAATCCATGTTGGTGGTTGCCGTTATTAGCGCATGTGCTTTGGTTGAGGTTATTAGATTAGAAATTTCAATGGCCTCTGCATTGAAGCGCATCATAAAGTCCCTTAATGACTCCTTTGACTTTTGTTTCATCATCATGAGGGCCAATGGAGTCTTCTTGGTCTTTTTCTGACTAGAGATGTGGGTCAAAAACTGGTCACTAAGCTCTTTAAAGCTCCCTATTGATTTGGGTGTTAGTGCCATGTACCACTCCCTAGCTGACTAGACCAAGGTGGTGTGAAAAGCTTTGCATAGGACATCATCTGAGTAACCATACATACCCATAGTCCCTATGTACTGCTTAAGAAGGTCTATTACCATCGTCGTTTTCAGTAGAAGGGGCTTTATATTTTTCTGGTACCGGAGCAAGTCGGACGACATCTTTCAGAGGCGAGACACCATCCATCTCATTCCCCCTTGCTTGCCGTTTCACCGACTGTAGGTATTGTTCAATCAATTCTTTCACTTGCCTTTCTGACAAGGGATCCTTGTCTTCCCCATGTTCTTCATGTTCTTCCCTAAAGGGACGTGCATCAAAGGCTGCCTTCATAAGTTGTTCCTCCTCATCACGAGATGGAAGCCTGGGTTTTTTTCCAGCCCTACCTCTATGCCGCTCTTCGGCAACCCCTATTGGGTTTACAGATTGTAATTTATGCAAGCTGGCCAATATCTCATCCCTAAATTGCATAAATTCAGCCCGGGATACAGTGTCAAAACATGGCTGATTTGTGGAGGCCTTACTTATTAGATCTCTTTCGGTACCACCACCAACGGTCGGTATTGTTGGATTACCTTTGGTTCCATCACCTTGGGGTGTAGGTTCCGTGGTAACACCCAATTGTTCATATTGGGAAGACATGACTTTTTGTCCAGGTTTCCCACAGACGGCGCCAAATGATAAGATAGTCAGGCATGAGAATCCCGATGGTTATGGTAATCTGAGTTCTTTTCCAATGTTTGTTTTGGATGGATGCC
>JAKUCV010000329.1:0-10725 GCA_028386065.3 Turnera subulata | reverse complement strand
TCCCTTTTTATTAAATATCATGTAATATTTCTACTCGCAATCAATATATTAATATTTCTCTTTGTATCAAAATTTTAGCAATATTTATAATATTTGTATTTTCGCATATTATGGCATCATTTACCTTATGTGTGTATGCTCCGCGACAGCTGGCGTCCCTCGACTGGATCCATAATGCACTAACTAAAATGATATAAAACAATAAACAAATGGAGCGAACTATGCAAACAAGACAACAACACACATAGACTGCCCAACAAGACCTAACGCCCGCTCCGCTACCAAAATGAAGCGCCCCGACCCGTATTTACCGTATACAGTAAACACGTGCCGGAACTGTAACAACTCAACCCAACAAAGCCCAACAAACGGTGTATAAAACAATAAACTGGCCAACGGCCCAATAACCAAACTGAAAATCGGCCCTTCGGCCCAACAAGGAACTCGTCACCCGAACCCCGGGGACATCAACAACCACCACCATCCGGCCCAATGGCCCAATTACAACATATACACAGCAAAAAACTCAACAATACGCACAGCGGAAGACTTATGACTCACATGTTAACATATGCAAGCCCAATGCAACTAATGGATCCGAGTCCTGTCCGAGGGTACGCTTCAGCTTGCCCGGTACGTTCCTGCACTACAAATATCTCATCCTACGGGATAAAACCCCGCAGGCGAGGGGTGAGTCTGAAGCGCTCACCGACAAAAGATAAACAGTGATATATTCAACCATAACACTTTCGAAACAAACACAACTATCACAACAACAAGCACAAACAAACACATCACAAGGATACGGCCATAACAACTAACACATACTTCACGACAGAGGAATCCAGCTCAAACAACACAACAGAGGAAACCAACACAAGCAACACAACAGAAGAATCTACTAAATTATATCAAGCACATCATAATCAATACTGAACCAAGACCCAAAGATTACTTATTAGTTTTTATTACCAATCTTATCTTCCGGGCCCCGTCACTAGACAAGCTAGGGTCGTACCTGGTTATTAATTAATTCCGGATGCTAGGTCAAGAACCAATCCACATATCAGAACAACCGGATATTCGGCATATCCGAGCCACCGCAGATATTCGGCATATCCGAGCCACTGGGTATTCGGTATACCCCAACCTCAGACAACATCATACCAACCAGATATTCGGCATATCTGAGCCACTGCGGATATTCGGCATATCCGAGCCACTGGGTATTCGGTATACCCCAACCTCAGATTACATCATACCAACCAGATATTCGGCATGTCTGAGCCACTGCGAATATTCGGCATATCTGAGCCACTGGGTATTTGGTATACCCTAACCACAGGCAACAACATGCCAACCAAATCAAGTAACCAAACCAAGTAACCGACCATAGAATCCCAGAATTAATCTTCAAACCATCGGGTCGTACCACTACTTCCCACATATATCATCATATCATATCAATTCCAACTTCCAATTTCCAATTTCCTTTTCTCAAATATCCACAGTCAATAGTTTGTTCCAATTATCCAATCACAACACTGTCTACCGTTAACAATCACAGTATCCATAACAGTCAAACAATTATCCACTTTCCTGTTAGCTCAAGTTACACAACAGACCACTCCATCAACAGTTCCATAACATCAATCACAACACCGTATCCAATAAACCAATAACAGTCATACAGTGGTTCAATCAAGCAAATCGACATCATAACAACAACAGCAACAGTAACCGTAGCAGCCAAGTAACCAACACAATTCCATATTACCAAATATCCATCAACAACACATGTACACCAATTATTCACAATTAACAGTTCATCACAATATCCACACGACCAATAGCACAGTCCAACAACAGCAACATCAATAACCATAACAGTCAAATATCCAACAATGACCCTCTCAGTAGTTCATTCAAACAACAGAACACACAACTGTCCACATTGACCAGTTCATCAATATTCTCAACACAATATACTCAAGTCTATCACAATCCAACAACGGCATCAATAATTCCACAGCAATCAGGTAACAGTCAATGATTATTTCAACAGAACAATCTAGCAGCAAAATACGCAAACAAAGAAGCACACACAGCATTACGGGCACATATCAAGGTTTATCTATCCTCACCTTGGCCGATTATTCAACTTCGGAAATACTGACCGGTACGACGCCGGCTCCTCGGGAAACTGTCCGATATCAAACCTATATACAAAGCAATGTACACACACATAAATGCACATAATCGGTATACTATGATGCCAATACTACGAATTAATCCCGTCCCGATTACTTATCCTTTATTTCCATCTTTTACCAAAAACAATTTACCGTACGTATATCCGAATATAATTTCGGTACTATACTTCAGTTAAAACTCTTTTCAAAATATTTTCATAAAATAATTATAATTCCCAAAATATAAGTATCCATAATTTTCCCAGAAAATAATAACGTATTTATAATTTTCAGAAAATATTTATATAGTACTTATCTTTTTCTAAATACATATACAATTTAATTTTCCAACACAAAATATAATTAACTTTAATTTCCAAAATACCTATTCATATACATATACCAAAATTATAATTTTCCAGACTAAATAATATACATATTAAATTTTCCAGAAATTATTTTCAAGGTATATATTTTTTTTNTGCTCGTGGAAGACCGGCATGGCAGTACCAACGGCGCAAGGTGAGAACTGCTGCAACTTCGTCCGGCGGCGTCAACTCGAGGAAGGCGGTGGTGACGAGCGGCGTGGGGAGGAGATGGCGGCGTGCGAGCATCATGCAGCGAGGCGGCGAGGAAGGGAGGCCTCTGGCAGCGACGTCGGTTCAACCTCCAGGTGACGGCGGCTCGGCGTCGCGTCGACAGTGACGGAAGGAGGACGGCGCGGGTGCGTGCTGCGGCGGTGGTGGCGGCTCCTGCCCCTCTCCTTCTTTTCTTTCTCTTTTTCTTTTTTTTTTTCCTTTTTTTCCTTCCTTTCCCGGTTTCTCTTTTTCTTTTCTGATTCAGTTTCCTTTTTTTTTCTTCTCATTTTCTCTCTTTTTTTCTCTTTTTTTTCTTCTTCTTCTCCTCACCTTCTTCTCCACCGGCTTCCTACCTTTAATCTGTTTGTTGTTTTTTTTTTTTTACTATTAGACTTGTGAGCTCAATAATGCAGATCGGCTGTATTACGGGCGAGCCCGATCCGGACCAGAAAATAATCGATACCCCGTAGTTATTTTCCGATGTAATTTTCCGAGAAATTCCGAAACCCGAAAAAATACCAACTTAGTTCCGAAAAATCCGCGGGAAAATCACGAGCGCGGGAAAACACTCGGTTTCGAAAAACGACTATCGATTTACCTCGAATTAATTACCCGAGATTAATTCAACAGTAAATCACTGTAAAACAATTTCTACAGTCCCGGTAAAAATCAAAAATTTACCCGGGCTGTTACAGTACAGGTACCAAATTCCAAATTGAGGGCGAGTACAGGTACCAAAATTTCCTTTATTCCCATGAAAAAAAGGTATCAATGGTTCATGGTGGTCTTTTCTCTCTAGATCATGAACTCCCGGTTATATTGTATTAGACCTTCTTTATAGGAGAAATTGTTCACCAAAACACACCAAACACTCCAATTAGCCCCATGCATCATTGGCTGAGAGAATCACTTACGGGAAGTGACCACCACCACTTGCCATATTTGATCACATCACAAATATATATGACTAGATAAAAACACCACAAATCAAACCTGAATTATTGAAATAGATAAGTGAACGCTTATCAATCCGAATTCTAGAAATAGATAAGTGAAAGAAATCGTTGTGCCACTATAGTAGGTGAACTAGGATTTTCCATTCACATTACAAGGCGACTATCATTTCCATTCGCTTCTCCTCTTAAGACAATGAGTTAGACACTGATGGAAGATATCCTGTTTTCCACAAGGGATCATAGAGCAAATTATTTGATAATAATTTTCAAGTGTACATACTTTTAATAATCTGAAAATTTCACATCACAACTTAAAAGTAGACATGAATTTTGAGTCAGCTCATGCTGTCTTTTATCGTTATCTGCAAAAGTCCTTAACAAAACCCAATCATTTTGGAAGGTTGGAGTCGCAAATTAGATTTTGACAAAAGTACATGCAAAAACGCCCCTCAAATTTGACCAATGCGGACGCATTTGGATAAACTACCCACTTTCGGCAAAAAAAAAAAAAATCACCTACTTACCATGCCTTAGAAATACGATGGCACACATGGTGATTGTTTTCCACACTCGATTGGGTACACTATTAGATTACAATTAAATTACTAACGGTGTTTTCAAACCCGGCCGGACCGGTCGAATCTCGTCAACCGTGACTCGGCATATTTTCTTTATAATGTGGCCGATTGGATCCGGATTCAACCACGGTTAGCCCAAAATATCATGACCCGAGTTAATTGCCTTCTTTTTTACCAACCTTAATTTGATTATAAATCCCAATAATAGGGGAGGAATGGTCCTGCCTTTGGTAATGATCCAAATAATTGTGTATCAATATGCGACAAAGAAATGGAAA
This sequence comes from Turnera subulata, assembly GCA_028386065.3. NCBI lineage: Eukaryota > Viridiplantae > Streptophyta > Magnoliopsida > Malpighiales > Passifloraceae > Turnera > Turnera subulata. The sequence continues at coordinate 6,143 of JAKUCV010000329.1, read as the reverse complement.
GTTAGCGGGCATATAAGGGGATTATTCAGCGGAAACTGCATGTAATATTTCAGAATAAACTTGTAAAAGTATGCACATAAGAGTTCATGTGCTACAATGCCAATGGTAGATAACTAGACATTACGTTCCAGAGGCATAAAAGCAAAGAAAAGTCGTGGTTTCATCAACAAAAATAGTTGTGAACAAAATAACAGTAAAGGGTATCTAGATTTTTCTTTGAATATGGAGGATATCTAGCTAGATGTTTATATATACCAAACATTAGCATTTTACACAAGTGACGTTAGGTAGCATTACGTAGGGAAGCGTATCTCACATGTCAGTCGTCATTAATTCCAAATGGAAAAATGCCTAATTTAAGAAGTCCATAACAAATGGGGCATAAAATGAGCATTTTGTCTCTGTTGATTAGTCGCCTGTTGTTTGGAAAACAAGAAGAAAAGTGTTCGTAATGGGGGATACCAAATGCTTCTCGATATTAATGAGTGCTAAGAAGACTATAAGCCACCGTGATCAGTGGCGGTGGCTTGGGGCCTCCCTGGATTTTTTTTTTTTAAAAAATTCTCATATTTTTTTGATGCAAAAAAATTCTCATATAAATCCTTATTCTGGTGTACATTTGGCCCTTGATTTTACTTTTTCTCATATGAATCCTTATCATTGTAAAAAAAATTCTACATTACTCTCTTTCAAGAATTATGTTTAACTTCGCCACTTCTATTTGCTCTTTCGACAAAAAAAAAGATATGTTTTAACTTCGCCACTAACCATGTAGCCTCTTTCAAAATGAAACCTTTTCTTATAGTTTAAGTTTGAGTTGCTTTTTCAACATAATATTAAAGTTATTATAATCAAGTCAAAAAATACATTTCATCTTAACAGGCGCACGAAAGTACAAAATTGTTGTTAAGACAATTTTTACTATTCTAATCCGTAAAAATTAATAACCTGACTTATGCTTATTTTCTATACTGTCTAGATATTCATGAGCTGATTTAAAGGAAAAGGCTTTGTACACATAATAAATAGAAAAGATGCGCGTGACTAGCGCGTGAAAACCTCTCATTTACTATCATTGATTTTTCTTCTGTTTCTCTAGGTTCTTTTATCATACACTTGGTATGCCTACTCCGACTGCTGTGACTGGGTCATCTTCTCCACAATGATCGCCGAAGCCAAACGGAGATGATGATTATCGTGCTCATGTGAGTAAGAAGGCGAAAATGCGGAACGGTGTGCTGACCCACGGTGAGACAAGCGCTGCTGATGGAAATCCTGCGGCGGGTGATGAACTGGATGGGACTAGAAGAAAGACCTCCTACAAGGATCTTCTCATGGGTCATGCTGCTACGGGACCAGATATGGAGGAAGACTCAACGGAGGCTGAGGATTTTGAATTTTTTTCTGATTCTGATTCCGAGGAGGACGATCCCGACTGCCCAACCATTCAACTTTCAGCCGCTGAGAAAAGAAGATTGTACCGAAATTGGAGGTATGCTCTTATTGTAAAAGTGCTGGGGAAGAAGGTTGGTTACCGATTTCTACTCAATAGACCGAATACTCTATGGACTACCTCCCGTAATTTTACCTTGGCTGATTTAGGAAACGACTTCTACATTGTGAAATTTGGTTGTCCACAGGACTACCATAATGCTTTAAACGGTGGTCCTTGGACAGTTGCTGAACATTACCTTACTATGCGTCCTTGGAGGCCCTATTTTGACCCGTATGAAGCTTCCATTGATAGTGTGGCTGTGTGGGTTCACTTCCCAAACTTACCAATGGAGTTCTATGAAATTGATTTCCTGAAGAGGCTGGGTAACCGCATTGGGCGCACTATAAAAGTAGACCGTAACACGCTGAATGCGGAAAGGGGACAATTTGCCAAGGTTTGTGTTGAAGTCGATTTAACTAAGCCTTTGCTGGCTAAATTTCGCATGGGAAGGAGAGTGTGGCGAGCCGAGTATGACGGACTTCACTTGGTGTGCTTCGAATGCGGATTGTATGAACATAAAGAGGAGCTTTGTCCGGCTAAGAACATGGATCCCGAGGCTATCAAAAAGGGTACTCCACCTCCCACTACCTACCGACCTCGTGTAGCATCCCCTAAAGTTAGGCCGGAAGTGTATGAATCTCGTGGACAATGGATGCTAGTTCAGAAGAAGGGACGAGGGAGAAGGAATGCGGTCACTAAACAGGATACTACAACTAACTCACGGTTCAACATTCTGCAAGACATGGAAGAGCAACCTAGTACGGAGGTGCCGATACAGCCTTTATTGGAGAAGGGTGAAAGAAGTGGTGTTGTTAAGCCGAACAATGAGAAAGTTCTGGAGCATGTGGCACAACAGGGACTAAACGACAATGTCATGGAAATTGAAACTATAGTGCCCGCAACAAAGAATGGAATAGGATCTGATGTATTGATCACTAACCCAACTAATGTTGGACTGGACAAGGTAGGGGTGAAGCTTGTGTACCAGAGACAACCAAGAACTTCCCTGAACATTAGAGAGGGCAGAAATTCTGCAAGGTTGGCACCGCTAAAAGATATCACTAATGTTGATAAGGACAAAGCGAAAGAGGTGGTATCAAGCAGAAGACGCAGCCGCAGTAGATCAATCACAAGGGGTTCTAAGGCATCACTAAATGTGAATGGTGGCATCATGGGGGATAGTTGTGGTATAATTGTTGATGAGGCTGATCCTCCTGCACTTATTACTATTGTAATAGGGGCACGAAATCAGGTGAGCAACCCGGGACTGAATGCAAATATGTTGGCTGTTTCGGGTGATGGGACCACAGTACCAATCACTAAGTGTGACCCTCAGGAAGCCATTCAATGCTTTAAAGATCGAGGGGGAGGACCTAAAACCTGTCTGCCTGGGAGTACTATTGCAACCACGGAATTCTCTGGTGGCTTGTAAGAGTATATTTCGGGTATGGAAACTCTGATTACTGGAGAGCATTGTGATGTTATGACTGCTATTTATGCGGAGAATGCTCCTCATGGTACCTCTAAATAAATTCTGGTATGTGGTTGTCCCCTCTTCTCTTTCCTTTATGAATAAAATCATTTATTGGAATTGTCGAGGTGCTAGAAGTAGGCGACTTCATAGCATCTTAAAGGATATTGTGAGGATGCATCGTCCTAACGTAGTGGTTCTTTCCGAAGTTCGTGTTAGTGGTGAGACTGCTGAAAGAGTGGTCCGTAGCATGGGTTTAATTTTCATTCATAGAGTGGATGCGCAGAGATTTTCGGGTGGAATTTGGGTTATGGCAACGGGGCAACCCTCTGGGATTTAAATTCTACAGGATTCCTCTCATTTTGTGCACATGGAAGTACGGAGTCAAAATAATGGCTTGTGGCTACTAACCGTGGTGTATGTTAATCCTGATCATGCCCTCAAAGACTTGTTTTGGAGGGAGCTCAAGGAGTTAAGTGCTGAAATAAACCATTCTTTGGTTGTTGTGGGAGATTTCAACAATTTCTTGTACAGCCATGAGAAGATTGGGGGAAGACCTACTGACATGCAGAGATGTGTTAAGTTCCAGAAGCGTTTGGAGGACTGTAACTTGTTCAGCATGGATGCGATAGGGCCCAAGTTCACTTGGAGAGGGCCGAAGAGAGCCAGTTATAATCGCATCTTTGAAAGATTGGACAGAGCTGTTGTAAATGAATCGTGGAACCTGAAATTTCCCGATGCCTCTCTTAGAAACCTTCCCCGGGTCAAATCTGATCACCACCCCATTCTTTTGATATTAACGGGATCCTCTCTTCCGAATCCAAGGAGGCGACCATTTAGATTTGAAGCAGCTTGGCTTGGACATGCGCAATTTCAAGCATTTATGCAAGATAAATGGAATGAGGAAACTTCAGTGGTTCTGGCTTTGGAGCATTTGCAACCTATTTTGATGTTGTGGAACAAAGCTGTGTTCGGTAATATTTTTGAAAGAAAGAAATAATGCTTGGCCCGACTACAGGGCATCCAAAAATTACTAGCCCACTCAAAATGCCCCAACTTAGAAAGGAGAGAACAGGAAGTTATCCGAGAATATAATATAATTCTTCAACAAGAAGAAGTGCTTTGGTTTCAGAAATCTAGATCAAAGTGGATCAACCAAGGGGACCGCAATACTCGGTTCTTCCATCTCACTACAATGATAAGAAGGAAAAGGAACAGAATTGAGGGCTTACGAAACAATAATGGCGATTGGGTCTGGGATGAAGCTACTCTCCAAGACATGGTAACTCAGTACTACCATAATCTGTTCACTGAAGAGGTCCATAATAGACCTAATTTAATCAATGATGTGCAATTTCCGAAACTGGAGGAGAGGGAGACGCTGCTGATGTGTAGAGGTGTAAATGAGGTCGAGATTAGGAGAACTATTTTTGACATAGGTGCTTTAAAAGCTCCAGGTCCAGATGGATACCAAGCTGTGTTTTTCTAGAATCAATGGAGCATTGTGGGTCCAAATGTATGTAAATTTGTGAAATATGTGTTTGAAGGGACTGAAAACTTTGCCGGGAAGAATCCAACCCACCTGGTCTTACTGCCTAAAGTGGACAAACCCGAGTATATTGAGCAATTTAGACCGATTGGTCTCTGCAATGTAGTGTACAAGGCTGTTGCCAAGCTCCTAGACAGTCGAATTAAAGCTATACTCCCAAAGATCATTGGACCTCAACAGAGTAGTTTTGTGCCAGGCCGTCACATTGTTGACAATATAGTGGTGGCACAGGAGGCAGTTCATTCCAAGCAAGGCATTACATCTGGGAGGCAGTATATGGCAATCAAAGTGGATTTGGAGAAGGCATATGATCGAATCAGCTAGGCCTTCTTATTCTGGTGTACATTTGGCCCTTGATTTTACTTTTTCTCATATGAATCCTTATCATTATACAAAAAAATTCTACATTACTCTCTTTCAAGAATTATGTTTAACTTCGCCATTTCTATTTGCTCTTTCGACAAAAAAAAAAGATATGTTTTAACTTCGCCACTAACCATGATAGCCTCTTTCAAAATGAAACCTTTTCTTATGGTTTAAGTTGAGTTGCTTTTTCAACATAATATTAAAGTTATTATAATTAAGTCAAAAAATACATTTCATCTTAACAGGCGCACGGAAGTACAAAATTGTTGTTAAGACAGTTTTTACTATTCTAATTTGTGAAAATTAATAACCTGACTTATGCTTATTTCCTATACTGGCCAGATATTCATGAGCTGATTTAAAGGAAAAGGCTTTGTTCTAGTGGGGTGCACTCATTCCTGCTCAATAGTCCATCTCTCATCATTTCATTTCATTTTTGTTTGGAAAAATGTGCTATTCCTCAAAGCATGCATCCCAGAAGCTTGCACGTGAAACTCCATATCGTATCAATTTCTGGATTAAGTGCCTAAATCTACTATATAAAACGAGTCTTGAACTTATGAGATGCCTACAACTATAAGAACCAAGAACTATGCTACAAGCATCATAGTTGGCGGTCTTCAAATGCTCGCTTACTAAAGAAAAAATTAGTGTCCGAGTCCGATAATTCTGACTCTTGAGCACTACTTTATATATACTTTAATTACTATGAAACTCGTTTGCAAGATTACAGATCTTAAGTTCGACTAAAAAATAATTTCTGCCCGATTCTCAATAGGTACGCACTTATTAATTAGGTTCGGTAAGCAAATTGTCCAAAATTGATGACATTGGTTATGGGAAATTATGAGGAAGAGGGACAATAAATAAAGGCACCATGTTTTGCTTGAGGATGAATTAATAATTAATATTAACAGGGTACAATCCTCAACAAAAATATTAACATGGTCAAGTTTTAAAGTTGACCATTCATTTTTAATAGCCAGCCAAAAGATTCTTGCTGGCAATTGCATGCCCCAAACGTGACTCTCCCCCCATTTAATTACAAGGCCAAAAAATATATAAAAAAAATCAGATGTGAAACAAAAGATGATATGCTCGAAATCCACCCAATCAAAATTGAGCCCAAAATTGATAAAAATAAGAAGCAGAGAAAAAAAAAAGAAAAATCCAATCCAGAAAATAAACTCATCCACTTTGTATGGCCACCACCATCTTATAAAATAAAAACAACAATCCAATATGATCCACCACACCCCTTT
>JAKUCV010000328.1:7582-43866 GCA_028386065.3 Turnera subulata | reverse complement strand
ACGACTATGCCAGAGATAGGTTTCACTAGAATCATGTAATCTAACCTTCTTCGTATTAATGTTATAGATAGGCATTACTAGGTTTAGAACATACAAACTATCGTTTAAAATGCACCATCATAATCTATTTCATTGAAATAAATAGAACAACAATTGTTCTTTATTCTCAATAAAACTTTTCTTGTCCATACAAGACACAAAAATCAAATTCCTGCTTATGGTAGGTACATAATAGCAATTGTATAGTTCTAAAATCAAAATACTAGGTAAGAATAGATAGAAAATCCCTACGGCTAATGTAGCAATTCTTGCTCCAATACGGGGCATAGGTCTATCTCATCCTTAGCCAGTCTCCCACTCTTTCTCAGTTCCTACACATTTCTACAAATGTGAGAACCACATCTGGTATCTAATACCCATGATACAGAGATAGAGATATTAGCCTCTATAACAAAATACCTGAAGCGGAAGTCTCACTTCCCTTCTGCTTCTTTACCTCTTCAAGGTAAACAGGGCAGTTGCGTTTCTAATGGCCTGGTTTGTTGCAACGGAAACAATTTCCTGCCTTTGCAACATCACTTTTGGGTTTCAGCACATGAAAATAGAAGATGCACATGCACCAAACCTTTTGGTACATTTCTTCTTCTTCTCAAACTTTGCTTTTCCCTTTCCTTCTCTAAGGAAACCAAGACCCTCTGGGCTCTCAATATATATTAACATCTTGAGCACATGAGGTCTAACGGGTGATAACTCGGCCATTTTGCATTGGAACAATGCCTTAGAGGTCTCGTACCTCCCATGCCTTGCTTGCTCTCCTGAGAGCATTTTCAGGTGTTCGATCATATCGAGCGCCCCCCATGATCTCATGTTGCTTCTGAAGCTCAGAGTCCATGGCAATTAGCATAAGGCATGCAACATCCAATGCATCATCAACATGCTTCTCGCAAGCATCTACTTCTGCCCTAGAAGCATTAGGCACCAATTCATTAAGAACAGGCCCTTCAAGGACATACAAATTTTTCTTATTTGAAGACTATCCTCAAAAGGTGATGCCACTCTAGGAATCTATTCCTATTCAGCTTGTCCTACTCAAGGACCAATCGCAATAATAAATACTAGTGTTTTGTACTATGGTAATTCTACAACAAAGATCAACTCACATAAATAATAGTCATGCATACAAATCATTTAATAAGGAATTCTATTAAATGTGCTCCTACTACATAAATCAAGACAATTATATAAGTAGGCCAAGATCCATATTTCACTACAACATAAGTCAGCTTTGGCTGATAAACTTATATCATAGCTATTTAGGTAGACAACTCCTGTCAATTACATCTCTATGCAACTCTTGGATAGTTGAGTGAACAACACCTTGCCCAAGTCTATCTTATAGACATTTCTCAACCCTTGCCCCTAGGTCCTTAATCCTATTAAGATAACCTAGTTAAGTCCACACCCACAATAAACAATCGAGATATTACAATTATCCACTCGCACCTTCTTAGGATAAACAATGGCACCCTACTTTGGCAGAGAACTACCAATTGTTGATCTTAAGCTTGATGAGTGCTTATCATGGAAGGCAACTAAGAACTTAATATTTTACATCAACATATAATTCCAACACATCACATGCTTGTTCTTGATAAATCATACATTGATGTCATGTAAGTTTGAAAACCAAATACATGTGAATATCGATGTCTAACTTAAACACCGATGTTTTGAGAATCTGATTCTCCCAACAACTTGGCAGCACTTAGTATTTCGGCCATATCCAGAGCTGTAGAGCTCGGATTTGTGTAAACTTGGTGTCCCTGGAAAGCTAAGAAGTAGAGCTACAACTTTGCTGTTCAGGCCAGACACCAGTTCGGCCTCCTTCTGCCCCAAATTTGCTGTTGAAGTCGCTGCAGTCCACAACATCGATGTTGAACCCTTCAACATCGATGTTTGGAGTTTGCGAATCCAAAAAACATCGATGTTTTCAAGAAAACATCGATGTTGGAGGTTGCCGAATGCATAAAACATCGATGTTGACACTTAAACATCGATGTTTGAGTACTTGAACTCCAAACCATTTGGCAGTAGCTCAAAAACATCGATGTTGGACATTAAAACATCGATGTTTTGAGTACTTGAAAGTTCAATATCTTGGCAGTAGCATTATAACATCGATGTTTAACATTTAAACATCGATGTTTGGGTCCTGGAACTCAAGAACATCGATGTTGACACTCAAACATCGATGTTGTTGGAGCTCTGGAACTCAAACCAATTTGGCCGAGCTCAAATAACATCGATGTTTAACATTTAAACATCGATGTTGTTGAGTGTCTGCATGAAAACATCGATGTTGGTCACACAACATCGATGTTTTGGAGATTCGGCCATGGCCAATCTTCATGCCAACATCGATGTTGGTCACACCAACATCGATGTTTTGGCCAAACATTGCTTGAACGACAATCGTTCGAAACACAAACCGACACTCGGTTTTTCTTAGTCGAACTCTTCGATCTACCGCCAAAACATCTTGATTGATATCTCATACCAATCAAGTTCTTGTTGTCAAAAACATTTTTGACAAATCAACCTCAACAACATATACATCACATGTACACAATTGAATACAATATGACATGATCATGCTCTATCACATAAAACATATCATGTATATTTACTCAAAACACATCAAATATATGCATATACTTGCATGGCAAATCACATATACCAAAACAAAACCAACATATCATTTGACAAAACACAAAGACATCATGTTCAAAATCATTTGGCATATCACATACACAAAATGATTCCTACACATTCTAAGGTGATCATATCACATATGAATCACTTATACGGTTTAGAGCTTCACAAGAAGGCTCCGCTACCACTGTAAGTTTCCCTAGGCTATATGACAATCATATACAAGCAAAAGATGCAGCGGAAGCAAAGGAAACTTAGCCAAGAACCACATGTGAAGCATATAAACCGTATAACAAAATTTCATACCTTGTTCGGTTGAGGTCTTTCACCCAACTGCTGGAACGAATCATCTAGACCAAGACGAAGGCTGGAACGAATCAGTTAGAGCAAGAAGAAGACCTGCTCCTCTACGGTATCCACACGAACCGTGACCTTCCCGGAATCGTCACACGAATCCAAGAACGAGCTCCCCGGACTGATGTGCTAGCAAGAGTAAAACCGGGGCTTGTGTTTGTGGTGTTTTGGTGTTCCTTTTCTTTCACAAAGAAAGGGGTAAGTGTGTGTTTTCTCAAGCTCTCAAGAACACTTCTCAAGGCTCAATCCTCTGAATTTTTCAGACACAAAAACGTTCTAACCAACCCAAGTGTGAAGAATAATGCCTTAGACAAAAGCATGTGCATGCCAACTCACAAAGGCATGTCAAAGTGGACAACACCTTTGGCCAACATGTTTCCACTAACTCTTAGTGGGAATATTCATCACAAGGCTGCAATAATGGCTCCACTAATCTGATGCTTAGTGAACCAAACCACCCCAAAACGACCTGGTTCAACCATGGTCCAACCACGGTCCAACCACACCCGGTCCAACCATGGTCCAACCACGGTTCGACCATCTGCTCGAATCAACGGTTCTATGTGTGTGACCCTGTAGGCACTTGTAACGTCCGGCAATAATTGTAAAATCTCATTTTACAATTATAAGCAAAGAGCGGCGTCTAGCAACACATCATTGCTACCCGAACGACAAGATCAGTACTGATTCTCTATGCCTCGGAATATGTCATCGTCCCTTCGTCCCATTATAAAGATTAAACCGAGACATGGAATATGTCAATCTCGTATATGTTTAATCTCGGTTTCTTGATCCTCGAGTTAACTGTGTAAAACGGATACCAATGATATCAACATATCATAATCCGAGCACGGCCGTGCATTTACAGTTCAACTCTATCAAGAAACCATCCGATAATATACCCGTTATATGGGTTGGACGAATCCCCTCTTGATCAATCAAAACCCACTACATACTCGGCATATACCCAATGATTACCCTTATGTCCACCCAGTTACGGATGACTAGGAATAATATCAAAGTACATGATTCATATGTTGGATACCTTGACGATCTCAGGTCGGAGGACAATTACATTTATAAGAACCACTAATGACATACATATAACGTTCCATGTAGGGTTCTTATGTGGGTCGGTCCAGTCCACAGGTTCTCCAACTTGTACCCGTATGTAGAATTCATATCACATATGCAATTCTCAACATACGCTAGTCTTAATTTATTATTACAACCCATCCGTAATAATAATCGACTAGGGACATTTAAGAATATGAAATATTCTAGGGTTATAAGTATGTGCAAGCGTTTATCTCATAAACGATACTTATTGGAATAACCTTAAGGCATATACATGACTACAAATAATCATCCATGATTGGCTTTTGGGCATATTATACTAACAGCGGCATGGGCTGACGAGGTCTCAGCGGAGCCGTCTACAACGATTAAAACAGGACCTAGGAGTTGGGCAAAGTTTTATCCATACCTCGTCTTGGCTGTGGACTAGAAGAATGAGACCAAGAGTGGAAGTGCTCCGTGCGATAAGGGAAGCCGCCAAAGGGCCAGCAGACGGTCGGTACTTCTCAAAATAGGCAAGTCCCTGGGTATGACCCAACGTCTCAGAACATGGGAATTCCCAAAGCTTGGTTTTGGGATCCGCAAAGCAAAGAAGCCTTGAGGTTGCCACGGAGGATGAGGAGGTGCTCGAAAGGACGAAAGGGATTTAGTGTCACGACCCTAGAATCCTAGTGTGCGTAGGAGTTCGGATTGGGTTGGGACACTACCTTGGCTATATGGTAGGAATTCTAGTATGGCTAGGAGTAGCTAACCTAGTTGTACAAGGATTGGAATTGGGCTTAGCTAACCCAAGTCCATAGGTTTGTGTGGGGGTTAAGTAAACCGAGTTTGAGTAGGACTAGGATTACTTAACACTGTCAAACTAGGAGAGAGCCTTGCGGTACCTATATAAAAAGGATGTGTGAGGGGGAGTCTCTGGGCATGTGGGCTGTTGTTGTAAACGTTGGTTCTTTTATCATAATAGTTACACGAGTATTCTCCCAATCCTTTATTCTTGTCTATGTTCTTTATTTGTTAATTCCCTTTATTGTTGTTCCTTCTCTTCTCTTTGGTGCGTTTGAAGCTTATAGACTGAAAAAGTAAGCTTGAGGCTTGCTTGTGCCGCACAGGGGTGTTCTATCCGCTGCGCAACACTCTGACCCAGTGATAAGTGGTACCAGAGCAAATAGGTTTTATTCGCAGAAATCTGGTGCTGTGGGTGCGCTTCTGGGCGCGCCAACGACTGCTGCTGGGTGCGCTTCTGGGCGTGCCAACGACTGACCTAGGTGCGCTTCTGGGCGCGCCAACAACCGAGCCTGGGCGCGCTAATTGGTGTTTCTGGGTGTGCCAACGGGTGCGCTAACTGGTGCTTCTGGGTGCGCCAATGGGTGCTGGTGGGCATTGCGATTGGGCTGGTCGGCTTGGGTTTACTGCTGCAGGAGATCAACTTAAAATAAATAAAAAGGTGTGTTTATTTGTTTGTGTTGGTCGACTGTTGTGGTTTTGCAGGAGGGTTTCTTGCGCGAATAATACTTTCTGGTTGGTGACTCTCAAAGACGATTGTGTGTCTCTTCTCAATCCTTTTGGTTGCTATTTGCTGACCTTGCTGGAGGGAGGAGAGGTGCTGGGTGCTGTTGACTTTAGCAAGGGTGCTGCTGTCGACTTTGGCAAGGAGCTTAAGTTTTATCTGCGAGGAATCAAGGCTTGGAGGCTGCTGATGCTATCGGCTAGGTGCTGTTGGGGCTAATCGGGTTTGCTGCTATGGGCTTGCCGATTTCTTTTACTGGAAGGGCTGGTCAATTTGCTTGGTGCTGCAGCTTGCGCAAGACGAATCCTTTACGCGATAGGACTTGGTGGCTGGAAGCTTTTCAATTTTCTACACCAAGACGACTCAAGAAAACGCAAGGAAGGAGGTACAGAAGCGTTGCTTGACAGAAAGGCTTGCTGGTTTTCTGGTTTGGCTTTTTACGTTATAAAATTCAAGTTTGTTGGTGGGCAGCTGCTGTGTTTGTTTCTGTACTTGCCGATTGTGGAGGGCTGCTTGGTTTTGTCAATTGGAGTTGTGTGGATTATTTGGAGTTTCTGTTCCTTGGGCACCTACACACTTGTTTGTCTTTGATCACTGTTGATTTGGTTGACTATTTCACTTTGAGGTAGCCATATCTTTTGTTGGTGGGCTTCAAAGGTACGTTGGGAGCTATTGGGTGTTTTAGTTGGCTTTGCTCTTGGTTTAATACCATCATTCACACACATGTTTCTTGGAGCTTCTTCTTTGTTTTCTCTGGATTGCTTTGGTTTGGATGTGACCATAGTTGGCAAGGTTGTTGCGAGTGCGTTGATGCAATTGCCTTGTTGGGTGTTCGGTGTCAAGCATTGTTGGACTGTTGGTGCGAACTCAGAGGATGGGCGAGCTGATCAGGAGCAATTAGGTGCTTGTGATGTACCGTTGGGACGTGTTGATGCGATTGGCAAGCTGATGGGTACGCATTCAGACAGAATTGGCCAGCGATGCACAGGCTGTACACGCAGAGGGCGTGAACAGTGCATAGAGGGTGCGCACTTTGGACACGGGCAGCACACGGATGACTCACACAACGGGGAGGCTAACTATGGACTTTCTATGCAATTTCTCATGGACTATTCCAGCAGTAAAATTGTACCTTTTGGGCATCAATTGGCGGAGGAAGGACAGGTAGGTGAACCACTTTTCTCATTACACATGTTGCATCAATTTTTGTTTCTTGGTGGGGGATCTTTTTACTTGCACTTTGATGGGAGTTGGAGGAATTCGGCACAAAGTTCTGGGGCTTTTCAAAGAGAGACATGGATGATTCTTCCGACAAGAGGAAGAGTAGATACAAGTGGGATGGCTTGTTCTTGGGGAAGACAAGTTGGATTTCTTGGTGCGTTGCGACGAGGTGACACATTCTTGGTGGACTGTCATGGTTCAATGCTGAATAGAGTTTTGGCACTTGGGAGGAACTTTGGGCAGCAAGATGTGGCAGAACTTTGTGGGCATTTAAGTGATTCGGGTGACAAGGTCATAACTTGGGATGCTTTAGACAGAATGGCGCATTGCTTTGGTGTTCTTGTTGATTTGCTGCGGTGTAGGGAACTTCAAGGTGAAGTGCACTTGGCACGCTTGGACAGATGCGTTGGGGATTTTGTTAGCACTCAAGAAGACTTTGGCTTGATGATAAAGAAGACAATAGATTGGAGATATCGACATGATATTGGTGGTTTTTGTGCTGATTACTTTGTTAGTGCATGGTACATTGACAGGTTTTGGTGGAGGATCGTTGCAAAGATGTTTGCAAGCGACTCACAAGCACATAAACACAAGTTGACAAGGGAGGATACAACTCATTCGAGGAGGCGTGTTTATCATGGATGCGAAGGACGTTGTGGTGATGATGTTGGGTGCAGCAATACATGGTGGCCTGATGGGGCAGACACTCAAGACAACTCCGAGACTGAGGTGCCAACGACAAAGCTGTGGAGTGGTTCAAGATCAGAGGTACAACCTGATTGCAAGGGTGAGATTGGCCAATCTTCTTTCACAAGGGACTGTGATGTCTTAGGTGGTGGAGAGAGCAGCGCAAGTTGCACATCAACTGCGGAGTCAAGGAAGAGGCGAAGCAACGGTGACAACGAGCTATTACCAAGGGAGGCATGTGCACTGGCCGAGTCTTATGAAAGAGGAGGCACAGTTGTGGACATGATGCTTGGGTTGCTACTACCAGGGGAGGCATGTGCACCGGCCACATCAAATGGAAGAGGAGGCACAGGTGTGGACAAGATGCTTGGTTTACGGTGTAGACAGTTACATCGTATGTGCAAGTTTCCGAGGAGGTATACACTTGCAAGGAGATTGCGAAAAAGGGAGTATACACTTGCTGGACAGACGCAAGACATTTGTTATTACACTTGTTCCGAGGATGGCTTAGCACAAGGGCACGTTTTCAGCAAGGAGTGGGGTACACACACTTGTTCGAGGTGACGAGGATACGAACCGAAGATCAAGAAGGGTTGCTGAAGATTGGAGACCACGGATGATCAGGGGCTGGTCATGGCACAATTGGAAGCATGATTTTGTTTCAAATGTTCAGTGGCTTGGCGACTTCAAGTGGAAGGATTATCCATTGGCGAAGTGGAAGCGAGAACATCGAAAGAGACTATTCGAAGGCAGAGTAGTTGTGGCGCATCATCGGATTGCAACGAGGGTGTTGCATGATTAGGTGGTGGAGAATGTCACGACCCCAGAATCCTAGTGTGCGTAGGAGTTCGAATTGGGTTGGGACACTACCTTGGCTGTATGGTAGGAATTCTAGTATGGCTAGGAGTAGCTGACCTAGTTGTACAAGGATTGGAATTGGGCTTAGCTAACCCAAGTCCATGGGTTTGTGTGGGGGTTAAGTAAACCGAGTTTGAGTAGGACTAGGATTACTTAACACTGTCAAACTAGGAGAGAGCCTTGCGGTACTTATATAAATAGGATGCGTGAGGGGGAGTCTCTGGGCGTGTGGGCTGTTGTTGTAAACGTTGGTTCTTTTATAATAATAGTTACACGAGTATTCTCCCAATCCTTTATTCTTGTCTATGTTCTTTATTCGTTAATTCCCTTTATTGTTGTTCCTTCTCTTCTCTTTGGTGCGTTTGAAGCTTATAGGCTGAACAAGTAAGCTTGAGGCTTGCTTGTGCCGCACGGGGGTGTTCTATCCGCTACGCAACACTCTGACCCCGTGACATTAGGGCGCCACACTTCTGTTAGAAAGAGGCTATCCTTCCCTAAACCTAGTTTGCGAAAGCCCCAACTGGCAGCTAAGTTTGGAGGGTCGAGGGCCAAGCCCTTGGTATGGGTCCCCAAGGGGAGTGAACAAATGATAGAAGCCTTGAAGGACCTAGACTTGGATGAAGATGAAGACTTGAAAGAGTCTGGGATCCAGTTCGGGATGCTACCGAGAAAAGCATCGATCAACATGGCATATGTTCTTCCCCGCACTTTCTTGGCTAAACCCGATCACGCCTGCTCTCTGGAAGGGGAAGTGGCCGAAGACGAACGCATGGAGGCTGCAGCCTGCTTCAGCAAGGTTAGAATCGCTGTCCCCGCGAGGAAAATGGACCTTCCACGGCAATTATTAAGATCCCCCAGCCGACTGTCAGTCAGAGTAGGCACTTGAAACCTCGATACATCACGGTGCATTTCCAAGGGGTACTAGTACGGAAAGTGCTTATTGATGGTGGGGCTTCTTTGAACATAGTGCCCAGAAACCTACTGAGCTGAATTGGCAAGGGAACATATAATCTTAGGGAGACAGAAATCACTATGTACTCGTTTGTCGAAGAACAGGCTGAGCTGCTAGGGATGTTACCCCTTGATATCGAAGTTGGGTTAAGGGCCATGACGGCGGCATTCTTCGTAGTCCCCGGGAAGACCACCTATAATGCGTTGTTAGGACGAGACTGGATCCACAGTAACATGGCGGTGCCGTCAACCTTACACCAGACTCTCTTTATGTGGAATGCAAGGAATGAAGTAAAGGCGGTCCAGGGAGACCAGTTCACAGGTTTCGCGGAATAGAACTTCTGATTGGTACTTCTAAGAAGGTGCGGTCCCCATTTTTTTCCAGGAAACCAGCAAGGATGGAGAGCCGGGGGGTCCTTCCCTCAGTACACCTATGGCTGTAATGAAGCTGCCACCAAGAATCCCTGCAAGGCCAACGGACGTAAGTTGGAAGTGCTACGGCCCAGTTATCGAGGAACTTAACGATGATTAGCTCCGGCGAAGAAGCATGCATGTATACGTTGGCACGCATAGCGGCCTTATTGGCTATAGATATGGTCAACGAATTCTGCGAAGCTGAAAACGACCGAGAACTCAATTTGGAAGAAGGGCAGGCGGCATCGCCACCCATGGCCGAGGATATCCTGCCGGCTCCTGAGGCCATGGACGACAAATCTTCTCGGGCCCAGGATCTGCTGCGAGAAAAATCTAGGGACTTAGGCAGACCCACGACCTACCTACATCAGTGAAACGTTAGAACTAGAACTGGAGCACAAAATCGTTAAACTCCTAAGGGGCAACAGAGATTGTTTTGCTTGGGAGTCCATGAAATGCCAGGAGTCGTACGCTTTACGGTGGAACATATGCTGCCACCAAAGCATAATTTTAAGCCGTTCAAGCAGAGGCCAAGAAGGATGTCCCAAGACATTGAAGCCGCGATCAAGGCCGAGATTGAGAGGCTACTGCAGGCGGGTTTTATCTGCACTTCTCGGTACGCCGAATGGTTGTCTAATGTAGTCTCAGCCAGGAAAAAGAACGGCAAGATTAGGGCTTGTATCGACTTCCGGGATCCTAACTGGGCCACACCCAAAGACGAATACCCTATGCCTGTGACTGACATATTGGTCGATGTTGCGGCTGGCATTGAGCTGCTGAGCCTAATGGAAGGATATTCAGGTTATAACCAGATAGTAATCGCCGAAGACGACGTCCATGAAACATCGTTCCGATGCCCCGGAGCATTAGGGACCTTTGAGTGGGTAAAAATGTCGTTCGGGTTAAAAAACGCGGGTGCCACTTATCAACGATTGATGCATCTCATTTTCCACGATTTCTTCGGGAAAATTCTGAGCGTGTACATTGATGATATCATGGTCATGTCCTGGAAGAAAGAAGATCATGTTGGCCATCTGGCGGCTGTATAAGATCGGCTACGGCAATACAAAGTAAAGCTGAACCCGCTCAAGTGCGCCTTTGGTGTTAAGGCTGGAAAATTCTTAGGATTTTTAGTTCACCAATGAGGCATTGAGGTAGATCTGGATCAAGCCAAGGCCATAAACCAAGCCAAGTCCCTGACCAATAAAAAAGAGCTTCTAAGTCTGCAAGGTCAGAACAACTACCTCCGACGGTTCGTGGCGAATATGGTTGGTAAGACAAAGCCTTTCAGCCGCATGCTTCAGTTGAAACCCGATGAGCGATTTGCATGGGACGAGGAGGACCAGCGAGCTTTCGAGGCGATTAAACAGTACATGGTTAGTCCTCCAATGATGACACCAGATAAGCTAGGAAAACCTCTCATCCTTTATATCTCCGCTACCAATTTATCCGTTGGGAGCCTGCTCGCTCAGGAAGACGACTCAAGGAAGGAACGGGCGGTGTATTATCTAAGCCGTATCTTGACTGATGTCGAAAAATGGTACACGACCTTGGAGAAACTTTGCCTGGTATTGTGCTATAGTTGTACCAAGCTGCAGCATTACATGCTAGCTACCACAACCCGAGTCGTATGCTAGACAGACGTGATCAATTACTTGCGTTGTAAACCTATTCTCTGGAATCGAATTGGGAAGTGGGTATTAGGTTTGTCAGAATTCTCCTTGGAATATGTTCCCCAAAGGGCCGTCAAAGGACAGGCTGTGGCAGATTTTCTGGCAGATCATCCGTCGGAAGACCTTGGACACTTGCCTGCGGGAGACTTTGAAATTGCCCACATAGAGGCGAGGCCATAGAAACTATTTTTCGATGGCTCAAGAACTAGTGAGAGGGCCGGCGCCGGGGTGGTCATCGAGTTGCCGAAAGGTGTCGTTACACTGATTTCCTGCAAATTGGATTTCAAATGTACCAACAACCAGGCGGAGTATGAAGCACTAATTCTTGGGCTAGAGATTCTGATCGGTATGGGAGCTGGGCGAATTGAGGCTTATGGCGACTCATTGTTGGTTGTGTCACAATATTCGGGCGAATTCCAGTGCGAAAATGCTATTTTGGCCTGCTATCTCGAGAGGGTTAACGAGTTAGCGAATCAAGTTGAATTATCCCTGGGATATTGCACTTGATGGGATAACAGATAGGCCAACGAGTCGGCTCAGCACGGTTCGGGGTATCGGCTATTGTACCAGCAATGTGTTGGTCTAAAGTTGGCCAAAATGTTCGAGCCCGCTGTTAGTTGGGACAGACCAACAAGGGAAATGCAAGCAGCGCTCTTTACATCACAAAATTCGATCCTAGAATGGCACTCGGAGTTTCTCGCGTACTTAAACGATTCATTGGCTGAAGACCGAAAAGTGCGTTTGAAGGCCAAAGTTTAAGTATTATTGGCCGATGATCTCTTTAAGAGGGGTGTTGATGGCGAGCTAGCCCTATGCATTGACCATAAGATGGCACTAGTGGTGATGCGCAAGATGCACGAAGATCCAGCCAGGGCCCACCAGGCCGGCAAGACCATGGCCATGACTATTCGACTGCGTGGGTATTTTTGGCCCACTCTGATTAAGGATTGCGTTGAATATGCCCGAAGGTGCGAAGAGTGTCAATGCCACAGCCCAGCCCATAGGGTCCCGGCCCAAGAGCTGGCCTCCGTAGTAAAACCATGGCCGTTTAGGGGTTGGGCCGTAGACGCCATTGGTAAGGTGTATCCCGCTTCATCGGCCGGGCATACGTACATCCTAGTGGCCACGGACTACTTCACTAAGTGGCCAGAAGCAAAGGCGGTAAGGGTGTTAGACCAAGAGGCGCTTAACGAATTCATACGAGAAAACATAATCCAGCAGTTCGGAGTTCCTGAGACCATCACTACCGATAACGCAACGTACGTTACAGGGACTCATAATATGGCATTCGCCCATGAATATAGATTCAGATACCTGCTGTCATCACCATACTATGCTCAGTCGAATGGCCAGGCCGAGGCCACTAATAAAACCATTATACAAAACATCAAGAAGGTGTTAGGGTCTAATTCCTAGGAAGTGGCACGAATACTTAACGGATGTTCTATGGGCCCAATGAGTGGCTGCAAAAACAGCCACAGGGGTGTCCCTGTTGCATTTGGTTTATGGAACAGACACAATGTTGCCACTAGAAACGATGGTCCCCTCCCTGCAGAGGACGCGGAAGCTGGAGCTGTCAGCCGAAGAGTATACGCGAAAATGGTTTTGGCCTCCGATTCGCTGACGGAAGAGCAGTTGAGAGCCCTAGACCATATCATGGCCCATAAAAAGAAGGTCGAGAGGGCATATAACAAAAATGTGCGGAAATGGGATTTCCGAGAGGATGATCTCATGTGGAAGGTCGTCATGCCCCTGGAGATGGCCAAAAGCACGCTTGGGAAAAGGCCCCCCGTTTAGAGTGGGCCATTCGTCATACATGAAGTACTCCCAAAGGGAGCCTACAGCCTGCGGAATCTAGACGGAGCTGAGCACCAAAGCCCGACTAATATTAGGTATCTGAAGAAATATTGGTTGTCTCCGTGGGAAGGAATATACAGCGAAGAGTATGACGAGTACAGGGAAAACAAGCGCAGCTGGTGGCACCCTTGAGCGCTGCTCAATAGCCACCGTTCCTGTGATGCCTCTAGCAAAATTAGGAAGCATGGCTCTATTGTATAAGGTTAGGATATGTTTCAGCTAGGTTTTTGGGCAAGTTGTTAATGCTGAGACCAGTTTAAACTATTACATGTACTAACCGTTACAATAATAAATTTTGGCTAGAAAGGCCAGGTTTCCCGAAAGCCATGATTCGATATTAAAACTAAAATGGGCATAAGGTCCCGTGAAATATTACAAAAAGCGGCCTTGGGCCGTAAGGCCTCGTACAAAGGGCCCAAAAGGCCGTCACTGGAAATGGATTAAAGCCTTTTTTCATCTCTGTGTTAGACCATAAAGTTGAAAGTCATCCATGTATTAGTTTTGGCCTATTTGCATCCCTCTGTTCGAGGATTTTGGCTTGTTTTCAACCCTCCAAATAGGCCAAAAAGGTGAACACAAGGATAAAAATAAGCCAAAATCACAAATAGAGGGATGAAAACAAACTAAAATCCAATACAGGGATGACTTTCAACTTTGAGGTCTAATACGAGGATGAAAATAGGCTTTATTCCCACTGGAAATATGCATAAACCATCAGCGCATGAATACACACGTAGGCCGTCGCTGAGGCCAAATAAAAAAGAGGTGGTGTTATGTCAACAGGGTAAAGTCACTGTCGCAAAATGACAGAGGCGACACGCTTCTCACTAGGGGTGAGCAAAATAACCTACCGAAAGAACCGTGCCGATACCAATCGAAAACCGACGGTATCGGCACGGAATTTGTAGGGTTTTAAAGCCACCCCTCACCGATATACCGTGTCGTTAAGGAAGTCGGCGCTGAGCGGTAGGAAGCAAACGATACTGTTGGTTAACGGTATTTCCGTAGCGACCCAGGCCAGACACCCCTAATACACAGAGCCCATCAACCCAAGCCCATAAATTAAACCAAACAAACAAGTAAAAAAAAACCCAACCCATGAATGAAACCCTAACCGGCTAATTAACAATCCCTAATTCTCTCCTCTCTCCTCTATTCTCTCCTCTCCTCTATTCTCTTCTCTTCCTCTCACCCGATTCTCTCTTCTCTTGACACAGATGACAGAACCACCCACCGATTCGTCGCGCTTCACGGCAGCGACGGTGAAGCAAGCCTTTAGTTTAGACTGCAATCAGCCACAATCAACCTATTTCTAATTCCCTCTTCCCTTTCTTTGAATCGGCCTTCAAACGCTGAAATCCCCAAACACCAAAAGTACGAGACTTAAAAACCTTTTAAGTCGCGTGTAACGGCGGCGACGGTGAAACAACCAGCCGATTCTCACTTCCCTTCCATCCTAGCGACATTACAATCAATCTCCATTGTCCCAAACCAAAAACCCCCAATTCTCAAACAGTGGAACCCTAATTCGCAAAATCAAAATCAAAACCCTAATTGGCAAAATTTTAACTATTTTCTTGCAATTGATCAGTCCGGTAAGTGTATTATTCAAGTTCTAGTACAATTAGTGCAATTTTTAGTGCTTAATTGTTGGTGCCAACTGTTTGTTTCGATTTTTTTTGTTTCTGTAGATGGACAATCTTACTGGTGCCACTCAATCTGTTGTGGAGAGCTCTGCTGCATCTCCAGCCACAGATGGTCGTGAAGCAGTGGCGACGATGGATATTGATCTGCCTAGGTTTCCAATTCCACCGTCTGCGTCAAGGTGAGCTGTATTTCTTTGCTTTCAAATTGCAATTATTTATTTTATTTAGTTTGTGTGAAGGTTTCAATTATTTAGAGTAGTTACGAACTCTTGTTTTGCTTTTGTTCAACAGTACATTAGAGGCAAGATAGCAAGCAAACACTGCTCACACCTCGAATCAGCCAAGTGGAGCCCAAACTGCAACTGATGAACAAGGCAAGACGATTGTGCTATCCAAGAAGGATCGGTCCAAGGCGTAGGACTACTTAAATAAGATTGAGAGTGCCAGTAGCACTCGAATTGGGAAGTGCAAAAGATGTGGCCAGGAATTCAAAGCAAATCCCAAGAAAAATGGAACCATGGGTATATTAGCTCTTCTTAAGAAATGCCTTCAGAACCATGGGTATGCCAGTCAACTAAATTGATTTATGGGGAGGATGATGATGGAAATAGTAGTCTCTCTGCTTATAGGTTTGATCAGGAAGCTTGTAGAAAAGCTTTGGCATGTATGGTAGTTGTAGATGAACTACCTATAGGTTTGTAGAGGGTTATGGCTTTAGGAAGTTTATGTCTGTTGCGTGTCCTAAGTTTAAGGTTCCTTCTAGATGGACGATTTCTAGGGACTATTTACAATTCTATTTAGATGAAAAAAAAACCTAAAGGAATTTATCAAGTCCAATAGTCAAAGAGTGTCTCTCACAACTGACACATGGACATCAGTCCAAAGAATCAACTATATGAGTCTTACTACACATTTTATTGACAATAATTGGAAATTGAGGAAGTATGTCTTGAATTTGTGTCCAATAGCTAGTCATAAAGGGGAGAAGATAGCTGCAGGTGTAGAGAAATGCTTGAATGAATGGGGAATAACTGGTGTTTTCACCATCACTGTGGATAATACATCTTCTAATGACACGGCTGTTGGGAATTTGCAAAAGAATGTAGGGAAGTGGAAGAGTAGTGTAATGGAATGTAAGTATATTCACATGAGATGTCTTGCGCACATAGTGAATTTAATTATGGGAGATAGTTTACGATATACAGGGATATATGTATATAGAATCCGTAGAGCTGTTAGGTATGTTAGGCAATCTCCTGCTAGGTGACAGAAATTCAAGGAGTGTGTAGCTGAAGATGAAAATCAGAGTAAGGCATCTTTGTCTCTTGATGTTCTAACTCGCTGGAATTCAATATTTCTCATGTTGGATACAGCTTGTAAGTTTTAAGGAGCATTTGATAATCTGGTGATTGATGATGATAATTTTAGGAAGGAGATGGAGTCAAGTGATAAAAGAATTGATGATGAGTGGATGGGTTTACCTACTCAAGAAGAATGGGCTGATGAAAGAAGATTATGCAACTGCCTAGGTCATTTTTATGATCTCACAACTTTTGTTTCTTGAACATCATATGTTACTTGTAATTCATATTTTGAGGAAATCATTTCTCTGCTTGGAATGTTACCTGGTTGGATGGAAGATGATGAACTGGAAATGAGCATAATAGCTCAGAATATGAAGAACAAGTTTGACAAGTATTGGGGTGACATTGACAAGTGCAACATGGTGCCCTTTGTTGCTTCAATTCTGGATCCTAGGTATAAGTTTGGTTTTGCTCAATTTTCTTTGAAGAAGGTGTATGGTGAAGTGATAGGGACCAAAATGTGGGACAAAGTCGTTGCTGCTCTTCATGACATGTTCACTTCCTATCAGGCATTGATGTGTAATCCATCCCGGTCTCAAAAATCCTCCTCTAGTAATTTCACTGCAGGCTGAGCAGGATCATCATCGGCTACAACTTCAACCATAAATGCTGATGCAATTGCTGCGGGTCATGATGCTGGAGGAAGGAAATAAGGGAGGGGCAGAATAAGGTCGATCATGGAAGATTTGAAGAACGAATACAAGAGGATGAAGCATGGAGAAAATTCTGAAGCAATCTTCGAGCTGGACAAATATCTTGCAGAGCATACTGAGCTAGATGACAAAAAATTTGACTTTTTGAGTTGGTGGAAGCTCAATTCTCCAAGATTCCTTACTTTGTCAATG
Source organism: Turnera subulata (assembly GCA_028386065.3). Lineage (NCBI taxonomy): Eukaryota > Viridiplantae > Streptophyta > Magnoliopsida > Malpighiales > Passifloraceae > Turnera > Turnera subulata. The sequence goes on along the minus strand of JAKUCV010000328.1, from coordinate 26,700 downwards.
TGGCTCGTGATGTTCTTGTTGTGCCAGTGTCAACTGTTGCATCTGAATCCGTCTTCAGCACTAGTGGCAGGGTTCTAGATCCATACAGAAGCTCTCTGACTCCAAAAATTGTCCAAGCCCTGATCTGTGTACAAGATTGGATCAGAGCAGGCATTGCAGACTACAAGAATGAATTCAATGTTAAGGAAACTGCAGCAAATGTAAAGAAACTTGAGGAAGGTATTATACCTCTAACTTCTTCATCTTTTGTTTATGTTCGTCAATACTTTGTAACTTAAATAAATTACATGAATTGTTGTTTGTCTATTGTAAGAAATGAGGGAGTTGTTGCTTCAATATTCTCCTACTATTGAGTATTGAAATGTGAGAGGCAATCAGAGTTGAGAGCTAAGACTTGGATCCGCAATGTTGGTCAGTTTTTTCTATCTTTTTTTTCCTTACATATCCAATTCTCCTTAAGTCCTAGGTTGGGTATTTGCTCTCAGTTTCTGACCTATGTGCATTATTTTCTAGTTCATTTCAAGTTGTACAAATGAAATGACAATTCTGAAGTGTTATGGACTTATGGTGCAAGCGCTACTATCAGAATTCCAGAATTACTTGTGTCCTTGCCTTTTTGAAATTGTAATAAAATTGGAATTGATAATTGTCTCCGAATAATCGAATTAAATCAATTTATTTGTGCATTTCTCTCTTGTAATCATTGTAATAAGTCCATTTGGATTTGTGCATTTGTGTTTTTAACTAGTTGTGGATCTTGATGGAAAATGCTGATGTTGTGAAACTTGTGTTTCTTGGAAAATTTTCTACATTAATGAAGATTTCATTTTATACCTTTAAATATTTCGGACAGTACCGTATGCCGACTGTACCGAGGTCGGCATCAATCGGCATCATGCCGATCGGCATAACTCCCTTAACAAGGCGGCATCGGTCGTAATATTGAGCTGTCGAAAAAGGCATACCGATCCCTTACCGTGCCGAACCGGCTGATTGCTCACCCCTACTTCTCACCTTGCAGGCGGTCACTCTTCGTCAGAATCTGATTCCAGCGGCGACGAAGGAGTTGACGGATCCGGGGGGTCTCGTCCCCTTAGCACCTCAAGGGAAGCGGCTTCAACGGGCAATTGGACTCCTCCGTAGAATTGGCTTGTGCCTTGTACGAAGGATTGGAGGTAGTCCTTCACCAGTCTGATTGCGTTCGCCCACGCAGTAAGAATGCGAAGCTTCTAGGATTGAAACTTTTCGGTTTCTCACCGGAGCATTCAGGACACGTGAACATGCCATTCTTCCTCAGACGGATGCACCGGCTCATGCTCAGGGGGGTATTCTGATGAGAAGACAAGGTCCTGAGCAAGATAATCCAGAGCGCCTGAGTCGGAGGGAGACAAGATGTGCTCCTTCGCTTCACCGTTAGTAAGTTTCTTTACTACCTCATCGCGCCAGTCACCCTAGTAGGCCCCTGGGTAGCCCAGGCCGGAGAAGGTTGGCGGTTCCGGAGAAGACGGTGGCAACTCATCGTACAGCTGTTCTGGGGAAGAAGGAGGTGAATTGTTAGCCATAAAAAAGGGATGAGGCAATTGGCCCCTTCTCACTCAAAATAAATATTGGCGATTTTGAGACGACGGGAAGGCCGAGGCGGTGATAGGTGATCTGAACCTCGTTCGCAGGCCCAATCGGAGATGGCCGAGGAATGAGAAGGTGTCAAGGCAAAGGCCCGAATTGCCCGAAGTGCTCGTAGGCCCAGCCGCAGGCCTTTCGCAGAAAATGCCCACGAAGCGAACCATAATTAGGGTACCACACGAACCAGCGAGAAACGCCAAATAACGACCGACAATTCTGGACGAGTGAGATCGCGGTCGAAATAAAGGAAAATTTGTGCATTAAATTCAACTTGAAAGTACATAAAGGACATGGGCCATACAAGACCTAGAGAAGAGAGTTACAAATAACCCTATCCGATGTGCTTATCAGTCGGAATCCAACACCACTGGCGGTGCTGGAGTCGAAGGAGTCACTGTGTCCCCCACGTTCATGACAGAGGGATAGGCAGCTTCAATAGCGGCAATGTCTCCTTCGGCGTCGGCGGCTGCCTCTTGAACAGCAGCGGCAACGGTGACGGCGTAGCTGTGGATGTTTGCCAATGGGTGTACTACTACTTTGTTCTCATAAAGGGTATTCTCTTCATCCCGAACCAGATCAGCGATGCTGAAGCGCCAATCGGCAGAACGCTCATCGTCCAAATGACGAAGGGCATGATAGACGACCGCTCGTGCCACTCACTCTGGAGGCCATTCGGGGCCTTGCTGTGAACGGTGGAAGTGTTGGTTCCAGTGGGAAAGGACGCTAATGGCTTCATCCCGCCAGTCACCCCAGTAGATGCCGGGTGCTGGAAAGGCCGGATGAAGAGGAGGTGGTATGTAAACCATGAGTTTCCAAGGTGTGCTTGAAGTAAGAGTTTTGAAATGAAGGCGTACTTGAAATTGGAGGCTTGGGTGTAATGAAGAGCCTACGTAAGTACGGCTTTAAATAGTGGAACTCGTACATGCATGTGGGGTTCGTTCAAGCGAAATGACGCATCGGGAATAACGGAAATAATTAACTTGGCGATAAGCACTACAGCGAGAATTTATTTAGGGGATGCCTCGGTTGATTAAAAACATGTTTATTCGTTAAACAAGACGATACATGTGAAGAAAGCCCTAAGGCTGAGGCAAGCGAAATTATTACAACAAGAAGAATACAATCACCCCCGACGGCGCCTCACAGCCGCATCACGTTGGGCTTCGCGTGCCACGCGGCGGTGGTGAGTATGAGAAATCCGCGCGTAGAAATAAATGCGGCTGGCCACCTTCCGGATAGCACAGTCCTCAATGGTCTGGGAGGCCCGGGCGAGAGGAATGGGGGTACTCCAGAAATGGTCTTCTTCGACAATCAACAAACTGAAGAGTTCCTGTCACCACCGATCTTCGTATCCTTCCGTGTCGCTCTCAGAGTCAAAGGAATCTTGATTCGGTGAGGGGGCCCTTGGCGGCGACGCTGGTGGATGAGGTTCCATCGCTGCTCACAAAGCTTGCTGTGGGATGAACAGTGCTAAAGCCACAGGTTTTATAGCCGGAGGTGGTGACGTTTCGGGAGAAGAGATGAAGACGCATTTAAGGGGTGCGACCTCTCGGTTAGAGAAAAATGTTTGGGTCTCCATGGATCATGGCCCAACTTACCCAAAGCTAGATGGTCAAAGATCTTGGGTCGGTCCAAGTTAAGCCCAAAATCAGGAATACGTGCCATTCACCACAATATGTGGGAATAGACATACGAAGGAAGGCTAAACAAGTTTTATTCAAATGATGAAATGGCCAAAAAGCCAGAATACAGATCTAAGAGCCTGTGGCGAACTAAGGCTTGTCCTGGCGCTCCATCAAACGGAGCACTTCTCGACGAAGGCCACCGGTTTCGGCACTTAAAACGGCATAGGAAGCTCAAAGACGGCGGTTCTCTACCTCTAACTGGGCAACCTCACGTTGGAGTGCGGTAATGTCACCCTTCAACGACTCGTTGTCAACTTCCAGGGTCCGGTTCCTGAGGATCACGTCCCAAAAAAAGGAGACTAGACTGAGAAGCTGCAGCGACGGTCCACCGGAGGAAGAGGCTGTCGGGGTACCACCTTGGCGCGAGAGCTGAACAGCCCGATGATGGTCACACAAAGTAATAAAGACAGCCTGTTAGAGGACTGCTGTTTGTGTTAGTGTAATATGCCCAAAAGCCAATCATTGGATGATTGTATATAGTCATGTATATACATTAAGGTTATTCCAATAAATATATTTATGTGATAAACGCTTGCAGATATTTATAACCCTAGAATATTTTATATTCTTAAATATCCCTAGTCGATTATTATTATGGATGGGTTTTAATAATAAATTAAGACTAGCGTATGTTGAGAATTATATGAGATATGAATTCTACATACGGGTACAAGCTAGAGAACTTGTGGTCTGGACTAACCCAACATAAGAACACTACATGGAACGTTATATGATTGTCATTAGTGGTTCTTATATGTATTGTCCTTAGACCTGAGATCATCAAGGTTCCCAACATGTGAGTCATATACTTTGATATTACTCTTGGCTATTCGTAACTGAGTAGACCTTATTATAATCATTGTGTATATGATAAGTGTGTAGTGGGTTTTGTATGATCAAGATGGAATTCGTCCAACCCATATAACCGGTATATTATCAGTTGGGCCTCTTGATAGAGTTGAACTGTAAATGCATGGCCATGCTCGGAATATGTGATATGGTGATATCATTTGTATCCGCTTTGCACAGTTAACTCGGGGATCAAGAAACTTAGATTAAACATATACGAGATTGACGTATTCCATGTCTCTTGTTTGATCTTGATAATGGGACGAAAGGACGATGACATGTTTCCGAGGCATAATGAATCAGTACTGATCTTGTCGTTTGGGTAGCAATGATGTGTTGCTAGATGCTACTCATTGTTTATAATTGTAAATGAGTTTACAATTATTGCCAAACATTACAAGTGCCTACAGGGTCACACACTTAGAACTGTTGATTCGAGCTGGTGGTTGAACCATGGTTGGACCGTGGTTCGACCAAGTGGTTGGACCAGTGGTTGGACCAGGTCGTTTTGGATTGATTTGGTTCACTAATTGTCTGAATTATTTAATCAGAATCAATGGCATGTGATGTGTATTCCCATTAATGCTTAGTGGAGGATTAAGACATCGTGGAGACATGATTAGACTTAAAGCTTAATCATGATGGCCAAAGGTGTTGGCCATTGTCTCATTAAACTATATTCTTTGTTGGGTGTGTATTTTGAGTGCATAATCAGAATATGCTTGTGAGTGACTTCATACCATTCATACACACAAGTGAGACTTGAGTGAGACTTGAGTTTTCAGTTTACACACACACTCTCCTTTCTTTGAGAAAGAAAGTAAACACCACAAACACAAGTTCTAGCTCCCGGAAATCTGCAGCTACCACTGTTGTTCGGGAGTGCTCGGGTTAGTAATCGTGAGACAATTTCCGGCTAGTTATCGACGGTTCGTGTGGATACCTTGAGGAGCCGGATTTCTTGTCGGGTTCTTGCTGATTCTACAATACAGTTGGGTGAAAGACCTCAAACAAGCAAGGTAAGAAAAATTATTATTCGGTTCAGTTAGCTTCACTTGGATCCTCCATGATTACCGGGTCCTTCCGCTGCATTTTGATTGTCAAGTTTGCATGCTCGGTTACTTACAGTGGTAGCGGAGCCTCTTGTGAAACGCTAAACCGAATTAGATGTTCTTCTTGTTATATGTGATGTAGTATAAACTTGATAGCATATGTGATATGCTGAATTCATTTGCATATGTGATATGTTGAATTTCAATTTTGTATACATGATACATGTTTAGGTTGGTGTTTGTCAAAAGTGTTTTGACAATGAATGCTTGATTGGTATGTGATATCAATCAAGGTGTTCTTGGCAGTAAGTCGAATGAGTTCGACAAAGGAAAAATCGATTGTCAGTTTTTGTATGGAACGATTGTCGTTCTAGTACAGCAAGGCCAAAACATCGATGTTTGTGAGACAAACATCGAAGTTCACATGATTTTTTCCTTGGCCGGATCTTCCAAACATCGATGTTGTGTGACAAACATTGATGTTCTAATGAAGATTGGCTTTGGCAGAATCTTGAAAACATCGATGTTCAAGAGTTAAACATCGATGTTCTCATGATGGGTGGCGTTGGTAGAACTCTCAAAACATCGATGTTCAAGAGTTAAACATCGATGTTATAGAGCACTGCCGAATTAGTTTGAGATTCCAGAAGTCTCAAACATCGATGTTTAAATGTTAGACATCGATGTTTAAATGTACTGCCAGAAATCTTGAACTTCCAGATTCTCAAAACATCGATGTTCAAGAGTTAAACATCGATGTTCTTAAGCTCTGCCAAATAGTTTGGAGTTATAGATTCTCAAAACATCGATTTTCAAGAGTTAAACATCGATGTTTATGGGCTCTGCCGAAAGGTTTCTAGTTCCAAAATTCTCAAACATCGATGTTTAAGGGTTAAACATCGATGTTCTTGAACACTGCCAAGTAGTTTCAGCCGAGCTGATCTTCTTCAGTGAGACGTTCAGCTGCGTCAGAGTCTGCTGCGGTGTGCTGCTTTCAGCCGTCGCTTTGCCCTTTCAATCCTCAGCTTCTTTGGGAGCACGCTTTTTCCGGCTTCTTCGAGAGACCACCATGTGTTCCTTCAGGCCGACGATGTTTGTCTTGAAGCGCTTCTTGGGAGGTTCTTCATCGGAGCTTGCCGGGAAGGCAGTGCCACCGATGTAGCTGTTGTTCTCGGAGTCTGAGGTAGTTCTTGATCGCAGTGGAGAGTCCATTACTGTGTGTGAGTATGCCAGTCATGAGGTTTGGTTCTTATAGAGGATGAGATGTCGCTTAGGGTATAAGCGGTATCTCGGGTTGAGGTTGGACACCTCGCAGAGTGTGCCAGAAGCTTATCGTGGTAGGACCCACGGATAAGACGGAATTTTGGGGACGAAATTCTTTTTAAGGTGGGTAGACTGTAACAGCCCGGGTAAAATTTTTGATTTTTACCGGGACTGTAAAAGTCTTTTTACCGTGATTTACTGTTGAATTAATCTTGGGTAATTAATTCAAGGTAAATCGAGCGTCGTTTTTTCAAACCGAGAGTTTTCCCGCGCTCGTGATTTTTCCGTGGATTTTTCGGGCCTAAGTTGGTATTTTTCGGGTTTCGGAATTTCTCGGAAAATCACACTGGAAAATAACTAAGGGGGTATCAGTTATTTTATGGTCCGGACCGGACTCGCTTAATAATGCAGACAAACTGCATTATTAAGGAATCACACGTTGCATAGTAATTTTCCGTCTATAAAAAGAAGAAAGCAGAAGGAGAGGAAGAGGAGAAGAGAAAAAAAAGAGAAAAGGAGAGAAAAAAAAAGAGAGAAAAAGAAAAGAAAAGAGAGAAAAAAAAAGAGAGAAAAAGAAAAAAAAAATCGGAAGAAGGAAGAAAACAGAGAGGAAAAAGAGAAAAAAATAAATAAAACAGCCAATGAAAAAAAAAGAAAATAAAAAAAAAGAAAATAAGGAAATTTAGAAAAAGAAAATCGGAAAAAATGGGTGAACAGTTCCCCACCTTCCTCCCGAGCGTTACTGTGCACGTCGAAGAGCTCTGGGCCGTGTCTCGTTGCACCGCCACCAGCCTCGCCGTCGCCTTCTCAACGCCGCGTCCCCCGACTGATTCCGCCACCTGACGCGCCGTCCAGAAGCGTTGACCCGCGGCGAAACCCGACGGATCTGCTTCTCCGCGTCGCTGCTCAGCCTCCAGCGCCGTCGGGCCCGAGTTCCCACCGTCCACGGAGTCGCCTTCGTCCGCCGCTACTGTTGGTGTGTTCGCTTCCCTTCCTCACGCTCTCGCCGTCGTCGCCAGCCGCTGCAACCCGAGGTAAGACCCGCGACCCGCGTTCGACCCATTTCCTTTGTCGGGTCGCGCCTTGGATCTTCTGTTGTTTGGGCTGGATTGGGCTTGGGCGTGGGCCGGCTGGGCTTGCACAGTGCGAGCCTGGGCCTGGTCCTGTTCAGCCCAGTCCGTTAATTAAAAAAAATAATTTTTATATATATATATATATTTATTTATAATCTGGTATATGATTTTGGAAAAAAAATTATATACTTACTTTGAGAAAATTATGGTCAATTTAATTCTGGTACTTTTAGAAAAATATAAAAATATTTACTTGGATAAATAATTAAGTTATATTTTGGAGAAAAACTAATATTATTTGGAAAAATATATAATTACCATGAAATTAATTTCTGGAAATTTTATATATTATTTCTGAAAAAGATAAATACTATATAAATACTTTCTGAAAATTATAAATAGGTTATTATCTTTTTGGAAAAATTATGGAGATTATAATTTTGGAAAATTATAATTATTTTATGAAAATATTTTGAAAAGAGTTTTAATTAAAGTATGGTACCGAAATTATATTCAGATATACCTACGGTAAAATATTTTCGGTAAAAGATAATAAAACGGATATGAACCGGGACGGGTTATTTCGCAGTTTGGCATCATAGTATACCGATTATGTGCATTTATGTGTATATGTTGTTTTGTTGGATAGGTTTGGATATCGGGTAGTTTCCCGAGGAGCCGGCGTCGGACCGGTCATTGTCTCCGGAGTTGAGTAATCGGCTAAGGTGAGGATGGATTTCCTTCAATATGTGCCTGTATTACTCGGTTATTGTGCTTGATGTTTATTGCATTGTTGTTGGATGCATTTATTGTGATTGTGGTCGGGATGTTTATCCCATGTTGGTTTTTGGAATGTTTATCCCCGTGTTGATTTTCTGTGTCTTGAGGGGGATAAAAAGCATCACGTCCCGAGTTCGAATCCCTAGTGCTGCGGCATCGTAAAGGATTAAACCTTGAAAAGATGTGGGCTGAGGGATGTGATGTAACAATACCTGAATATGGTGGGTCCCTCGGGGAGAGGGCCTTCACATGCGGCCCCTCAGGAAGACTTGGAAAGGATAAAGTGGACTTTCAATCAAAGAGGTCCTGCAGAAGTACGACGCGACACGGCCCGTAGTATGTCCCACAAGTGGCACCTTAGCCACTATAAAAGCACAAAAGGGGGAACGTTACACACACACACACAACCTTCCACCTTTAACTTATTTTACTTTTCTTGTCATTTACTTTTCATGTCATTTACTTTTTTCTATCGTTCCCTTATCTCTTTATATTTATGTCATTTACTTATTCTCTCGCACCCTTACTCTTTTACTTTAATCTCTCGCACCCTTAACTCTTTTACTATAATCTCTCGCACCCTTAACTCTTTTAGTTTAATCTCTCGCACCCTTAAACTCTTTTATTTTATCTCTCGTTACCCTTTTCTCCTCCTAACCCTTATCCTTTGATCTTGTTACCTCCTACTTTCCTTAGTGTGTGCAGGTGATTCCCCCTCAGTTTGCTATGTAATCGATGCCCACGGTCGGAAGATATGAGACCGTAGGAGCTTAGTATAGGGAATCTGTGGGTTGCGGCTACTTTAGGCTGCATGCTATCTTTGTAACCCAAATATTATTAATAAAATCAAGGCCCGGAGGCCTGTTCATAATTATCTTTGTGCAAAGTCCAACCAGAGACGTGCAACACCGTCTGCCCGAAACGACCCAGTTTTGGGTTTGGCAAACTAGTGGTTGCATGTCCTGTTTCCTAAAACCGGTTTTTGGGGCAACAGGTTGATCATAAGAGGATCCAAGATTTTTGACGTCTTGACTCTTGCAGATTGATTGTGGCATGCCTCAAATTATTTGCTTCACACAAGTGATAAAAAATGTTTTTTAAAAAAAAAGAGAATTGGAAGCCGACCACAAGAAAGCGCGTAAAAATTTATAAGCGTCGCCAAAGTATTAAAGGGAGAGGCTCGATCTCCCTCCTGTAAGGCCCAAATATGAAAGCATAGCAACGCAAGCGTGTGCATAAAGCGAGAGAAGAAGATTCCCAGGACCATCCATAGGGCACAAGCAAAGCACCCAACAAAGTCATAGAATAAGCAAAAGATCAACTCCCTTAACCCAAAGCGAACTTGCAGACACTACCCATACATATATGCTTTTCTCTAACACCAAAGAAAGCAAACCAAAACCATCTTCTTCAGTCCTTCCCCCACACCCCCCCAACCCCCTCCCCTTTTATCTCTCAAAGTCTCAGCCTCTCAGGCACATCCAGAGTAAAAACTCTGTTTTTGAGTTTTGAGTGACTAAAAATATCCTGTCCAAGAAATGGGACTCTGTTTCTCCAAATCCCGTTCTCTTGATATTCCCATCTACTCCTCAGACTCTCCTCCTCACGACTACCGTCATAAACCCACCAGACCCACCCAACCACGTTACTACAATCCACCGCCTCCTCCTCCACCCCCACCGCAGCCAAAACCAACTTTCCCCTCAAATCCTGTGGACAGATTTTCAGCGGCTTCAACGACACCGGCTGCCAATATTGGTCCCATTCTTGGAAAGCCTTATGTTGACATCAAGACCATTTACGGCCTTGATAAAGAACTGGGAAGGGGCCAGTTTGGGGTCACTTATCTTTGCACGGAGAAAAGAACAGGAATCAAGTACGCATGCAAGTCCATATCAAGAAGTAAGCTTGTTACCAAGAAGGACATGGAGGATGTTAGGAGGGAGGTGTTGATGCTACAGCACCTCACAGGGCAACCCAATATTGTGGAATTCAAGGGCGCTTATGAGGACAGGCAGAATCTGCATTTGGTCATGGAGCTCTGCTCTGGTGGGGAGCTTTTCGATAGGATTATAGCCAAGGGTTCCTATTCGGAGAGGGAAGCAGCAGGGATCATCAGGCAGATTGTCAATGTGGTTCATGTGTGTCACTTCATGGGTGTTATGCATAGGGACTTGAAGCCTGAGAATTTCTTGCTTGCAAGCAAGGCAGAGGATTCTCCTCTCAAAGCAACTGATTTTGGACTCTCTGTCTTCATCGAAGAAGGTCAGTTCCAATCCATATATAGTGAAAAACTTTCTCTGCTATAATCTACAGTAAAAAAACTCTCAATGCTCTTATTCAAAACATGTAGGTAATATTGGCCTAAGCTGGTAGAATCCTTGTATCTTTCACTGTTCTTTCTCGTTGTGCTGGTTTGATTGCGTGTGTTAAAACAACTACGATTTCTTAAGATCTACTTTCTCATTTTACAGAGAACAGATATATACAACCATATTGCTACCGCGTTCTCCGAGTCATAGAAATATTATTACGCAACTGCTCAATGATTTTGTGCAATGTCTTTTTTTATGCCCGTTTTGCTGTGCAACTTAGGATTCTAATATGCGTCAACCTTGTATTCCATGATATCTTCTTGTTAAAATGTTTACTAGGAAGCCGAAGCGGCCAAGTTTCATGCAGAAAATCTGATTTAAATTCCGTTTAGATATGATCATTTTCATTGTTAATTTCTTGAGGGCCATTGTGAGTCAACCTGATCAAGTCAACGGAGAAAGCGACAAAAGTCAACGAAGTCAAGGACTTCTTCAGATTATAGGTGGGATAAGCTACACAAAGAAAGCGAAATGCAAGAAAAAAAAAAAAGCAAACATGGTATGGTGTGCTTTCACATGATCACGAAGGAAGTATATGTCATATCAGACAAAGAGAGAGACGTTAACGTTATAGAAATCATACTAGTGACCTGACCTGACCTGGAAAGTCCACTACTAAGTAGCTTATAGAGCTGGAGCCCATCAAGGGACAAATGTTGGTGAAAATATCTTGCGACACATAACCTAGGGAGGGACGGTACTTTCTAGTCTTCTTATTAATTAATTGATTAATTAATTCTGTTGCAGGCCAACAATTAAGCTAACTATAAAGTTGAAGCCATGTGTGATACAAAGTGCGTGCAAATTAATACTAAATACGTTGGCTGCCATGTTTGGAGTGATGTCTTTTTCTTGTCTGTGACAATTAGTATCATAACAGTTGAATGGTGATGAGTCATGCCAAACCTGCAAGTTTCAGCTCTGTTCGTATACAGTTCTTTGTTATCTACGTGTATTCCAAGTTTTGTACTGATAAAATATAAATCACTGTTAAAATGATTCTTCCCTGGTATCACTGACTATGTTAGCACGGAGAGAATATGCGCAGCACCAACAGACTTTATTTTACACATAAAACATTAGGGTATGTTTCTTTATATAGTGTACCACAAATATCATAAAACCTAGTTCTTTAAGATTTAGAACTCCCACCACAACACACACTTATTAAATAAATAAATTCTTAGTTTAATATTCCACATTGTCTCCTTTAAACTAAGTCTTCAAGCTTCATCATGCCCATCATCTTCTTGAGCTTCAGGAATACTTCAGTCTTCAATGGCTTTGTGAACACATCTGCAACTGGATCTTCAGATGAACAAAATTGGAGCACAATTTCTTTAGTTCGCACCAGCTCACGAATGTAGTGATACTTGATGTCAATATATTTGTTGCGACCATGGAACACTGGATTCTTTGACAATGCAATGGCTGACTTGTTATCACAATACACTGTAGTGGGTTTCTCTTGAAACTGCTTCAGCTCACTAAGCATCTTCCTCAACCATACTGCTTGAGTAGCACAATTTCCAGCTCCAATGTATTCTGCTTCAGCTGTAGACAATGCAACCACCTGTTGTTTCTTCGATGACCAAGAGAAAACACTAGAACCAAGATGAAAAGCAAACTCAAAAGTAATCTTCCTCTTCTCAATGTCTCCAACACAATCATTGTTTGTATAGCCAACAAGCTCCGCACTGTTAGTAGCAGAAGAGAAAATGCCATCACTCAATGTACCTTTGACATAGCGCAGGATGCGCTTTGCAGCTTGCCAATGAGACTGTCGTGGAGTCTCCATAAACCTGCTCACAAATCCAACACTATAGACAATGTCTGGCCTTGTAGATGTCAAGTACCGCAAGCTTCCTACCAATCTCTTGAAGTTGGTAGCATCAACCAAGTTATTACTGCCATCCTTCTCTAACTTCAATCTCTCCTCTATTGGAGTCAGAATCGGATTGTTATTTTCCATCTTGAACTTCTTCAATACATCACCTGCATACTTTTTGTGTGAAATAAATATGCCTTCCTGCTTCTGATTCACCTCAATGCCAAGAAAATATGACATCAAACCCATATCTGTCATCTCAAATTGTGCAATCATCTCTTTCTTGAACTTCATCAACAATTCAGGATTGTTACCAGTGAAAATCATATCATCAACATACAAGCACACAATAGTCACATCTCCTTACTTGTTAGAATTCACATACAAAGTGTGCTCATAAGGACACCTGTGAAAGCTATTCTCAACAAAATAAGAATCAATTAGTTTGTACCAAGCTCTAGGTGCCTGTTTTAAGCCATACAAGGCTTTTTTCATTCTGAAAATTTTCTCTTCCTCCCCCTTCTTTACATAACCAAGAGGTTGTTCAACATACACCTCTTCCTCAAGCACACATTCAAGAAAGCAGATTTCATATCCATTTGATAAATCTTCCAATTACTTTGTGCAACAATAGAAATCATCATTCTCACAGTATCAAGCCTTGCAACAGGAGCAAAAATTTCAAAGTTATCAATACCTGACTTTTGTTTGTAGCCTTTTGCCACGAATCTTGCCTTGTATCTTTTCACCTCTCTATTAGGCTTGCACTTGGTTTTGTACACCCACTAGACACCAATGGCTTCTTTTCCAGCTGGCAATGAAGTCAACTCCCATGTTTTATTCTTCTCAATGGTATGTATCTCCTCATCCATGGCCAGAATCCAACGATCATCTTTTCCAGCATCCTGATATAATAGGGGATTACAGTCAACAAAGAAAGCAAAGTGTGCCATCTGTTCTTCATCACTGGGATCATTGTCATTCCCAACAAGGTGGTGATTAGTGGAGATGTTACTTTTGATGAGCAAGGAGTTTGGGATTGGTCATCTACAGATTCACAGCCAGCCCCACATTACTTAGTCACTAAGAGAGTTGAAGCAGAAGAAGCAGAAGATGATGTTGAACAAGAGGAAGAACATGTTGCACAGCCTCCACCAACACAACAAGCAGTGCCAGGTCGTCCACAACATAATCCTGTCAGGTGGTAGCTGAGCCATCACGTGGAGTAACGAAGAGTTGCAGTAACTTTTGCAACTCTTGTGTGGCGAAATCGACTAACGCAATTTTTCTTTCTGGCTCAGCTACCACTAGTTAGCAGGGAGAGAATATGCGCAACGCCAACACATTTTATTTTATTTGTAAACCACGCACATAAAACACTAGGGTATGTCCCCTTTATATAGAGTCCCACAAATATCATAAAGCTTAGTCCTTCTAGATTTAGGATTCCTACCACAACACACACTTATTAAATAAACAAATACTTAATTTAATATTTCACAGACTATTACAACTCTTGGAAATAAATAAATGATTCAGAAATATATGTAATTCGGATTCGAACTGGGTTGGTTCCTGTACATTGATTGCCCTGCAAAGCTCAATGATGATATACGAAATACAACCTCTGTGGCAAAAGAACCTCATTTTTGCTTTCTCTTGTTTATGAACTTATAATTAATTTTCTGATTGATCCTCCAGGGAAGGTATACAAGGACATTGTTGGAAGTGCATACTATGTTGCTCCAGAGGTGTTGAGGAAAAGCTACGGGAGGGAGATTGATGTGTGGAGTGCAGGAATCATTTTGTACATTCTTCTAAGTGGGTTTCCTCCATTTTGGGCGGGTAGGTTTTACAATTTTTTGCCCAGAAATGAATATTTCCAATACTTGGATGAAAAATTTGTATCCTTGAGCACTTCCCAAGTTCTTTTACCTTTCCCTTGTCCTAAGATTGTTCAATTTTATTAGCTGACCTGTGTGGAGTGAGTAAATTACCTGACAGAGACCGAAAAAGGAATATTTGAAGCAATTTTACAAGGAAATCTGGACTTGACGGCCTCACCATGGCCTAAAATTTCCAATTCTGCAAAGGACCTTGTCAAGAAAATGTTGACAAAGGACCCCAGCAGACGGATTACTGCTGCCCAAGCGCTAGGTATGTGATGTTATTTTATTGGCAATGAACATATGCAATATACTTTTAAATCAATCCATCCAGTCATTCTAATGACTGCTGTCTAGATAACTGGTGGTAACTGCTATATAGTCTCTCAGTTACTTGATTGTACAAGTTAACTATGAACATTGGCTGGGAAAATTTTTTCTGTCACCCGCAACTGCTATGATGACTAAACTGTGGGGTTTAATTCAATTCCAATATGGCTCATCTTAACATAGAAACCCATAAAAACATCCCACCAATACTGTCACTCACGCTATGTATATTACCAGAGCATCCATGGATGAAGGTGGGGGGTGAAGCATCTGACCGACCAATTGACAGTGCTGTTCTAATTCGGATTAAAGAGTTCAGAGCAATGAACAAGCTGAAGAAGCTTGCTCTAAAGGTATGATTATTTCATTTGGTTTCTGATAATGAGATTAATTAGTCACAGAAAGCTAGCTATTAGAATGATGTCTCTGTCTCTGTGCATTTCGATGGCAAGAAATTGTATTATGTTATAGCCCTTAGCTAAGAGTACAATTTGCTTTGGACTTCGAACCAAGGGTTGTGTGTCTGAGTTTCTTAATTATCTGAAAATTCTCTTGCTATAAGGTAATGGCAGAAAACCTATCAGAAGAAGAAATTAAGGGCTTAAAGCAGATGTTCAACAACATGGACACTGACAGAAGTGGTACAATCACATATGAAGAACTTAGAGATGGTCTGGCGAGGCTTGGTTCTAAGCTTACCGAAGCAGAAATAAGACAGTTAATGGATGCAGTAAGGATTATTCAACTAGTCTTCTTTTATGTACTTCCTGTTTGTTACCTTTGCTATTATATATTAAACCAAATTAATGCTGCAACCAAATAACTATAGTCTTGCGTCATATGATTCTTTCTTAAACTTTCTTAAACAAGCATTGATTATTCGATTTCTTCCTGTCAGGCTGATGTAGACAGGAACGGGACAATTGATTACTTGGAGTTTATCACAGCCACCATGCACAGGCATAGACTTGACAAGGAAGAAAATTTATACAAGGCTTTCCAATTCTTTGACAAGGATAATAGTGGGTTAGTGATGATGTCTATCTTTCTTGTGAGCTTAGTTTCAAAATGTAATGTGCACCATTCATTAAGACATATACATTACCACTTTCCCAGAAAACTAAACTCTTACATGCATACTACTTTTGATTAGTTCCTGATGAAGCTGAGTCATTGACGAAGATCCCCCCAACAGAGTTTCATGCACCAGGTCTTAAACATTAATTATCCAGATTAAGCTTGACCGGATGATCTAATTTCCAGGTTTATCACAAGAGAGGAGCTAAGACAGGCCATGGCTCAATATGGATTAGGAGATGAGGATACAATAAACGAAATCATTGACGATGTCGATACAGATAAAGTATAAAATCCGTTTAATCTCCCTTTTACCTTGATAATTCCATATTTTGTTGGTTATTCATTTAATGATATTGTAATTTGATTCTATCACGTAGGACGGAAGAATTAACTATGAAGAGTTCACAGCCATGATGAGAAGGGGAACTCCTGATTATGAAGGAAAAAATTGACGATGAACACTTGCAAATCCATCCCATGCAAAATATTACTTTTATATATTAAAAATAAGCCCAACGGCAAATGTAATGAATCTGGTTGTCTCGTTCTTCTCCTTCTGTATATATGTATATATCCTAACCAATCCAGATGTGTTGTGGGTATGTGAGTTCTATATATATATATATATATATATATATTCATTCATATAAACAAAACAGAGATTTGAGAATACATGATCTAATCTTGAAAAATTTAGAATTACACAAGGAGACTTATATCATTTAAAGTGTAGACTCAAATGTGCCTAAGAGGGGAGAGGTGAATTAGGCTTTAAATTTTTTCGACTTAAACTCAGATATGATTTCTGTTGAAACCACGCGCTGGACTGCAGTAGTGAGATTCGAACAAAGAACAGAAGCAAGGTAGGGAAGAGATGTGGACACAAGCGATTTTAGAGTGGTTCCCCCTCACCAGGTACCTCTACATCTAAAGGACCCTCCTTTAGGATTTCAAACACTCATTATTCTTAGGTTTTTGCAGGTTCAACCCTAACCTTAACAATTCACAAGCTTTTCTAGGCTAAGTTCAAATCTTTAGAAGCTTTTCACAGGCTAAGCTCTAACCTACCCTCAAATCTAATTCTAGACTTGAGTTTCCAACAAAACTAAACTAAGTCTTGCTTACAAACTATCCTTTCAATGAATTAGATTACAAACAATGAAACCAGACTAGAAATCACAAGTGTAAGCTCAAATTTCAAACTCAGATTTGCTCAAATGGCTGGGATATTTTTAGAGGTGTTTTGAACCCTCTTTTATAGCTTTGCATTTTTTGGGGGAAGTCTCTCAACGGTTCTTTAAATCCTTTAGTTGACTTCAGTTCACTTGCATTTCAAGTTGGGACCTCATCAGCTTTTCAACTCCTTGGTTGCAAAGGATCTGGAAAGTTTGGATCACCAAGGTAACCACCTTCATTAAGTGAAGTGGTAGTTGAGAGAGAACGTCTTCTGAACTTTTCTGAGCTTTTTTTCTTACTTATTCTCCAATCTTGGCCGTTGGGGGTTGAATTTTAATGCTGGAAGGACCACACGCAAGTTGCAGAAAAAGTGTGACAATGACAGCTCGTGTTCATGTGTTTGCTTCAGAACTATCCTTCATAAGCATATGGTTTTCTTGAAACCATGCATCCTCTTGTATTCTTAATCAACACAATACATGTATACGAGTATTTATTCAAGTGGTTTGTTAATCATCAAAATTAATCATAAACTATTACTAAACATGGTTAATTTACTAGTTAAGCTTAAGAGAGTGATTAGCCCATGTTTAGGCCAACAATCTCTCCCTCTTTTATAATGATAAATTTGTGTTTTTCTGCAAAATTAGGATTAGAAAAACATTCACAAATAGTTTAATAAGCTCCCCCTGTTTTGTTTCTCCCCCTATTCAAAGTATTTTTGTAATCCAACAGGGATCATTAAGTTCAAACATGTAATCGCCTTTGGCTTATTTTAGCCAAGAATTTTCCCTGTGAATTTCATTTGGCTTACTTAGCCAAAAACTCCCCCTGTGATTTTTGATTCCTGCATGAGAGATTTAATAAGTATACATCGAAGTAGCACAACAAACTCTCAAAGCAGAGTGTGGTTTTAATGAAACCATATCACATATTTCAATCGCATGGTTTTATCGAAACCATACCACACTTCCTGCATAAGATCAATATGCATATTTTTCTCCCCCTTTTGGCATCATCAAACTGAAGATCAAAAATTGGGTTAATCACCTTCTAATATTGATTAGTGAATTAATCATATTTTGTCATGGTGCATAAGTAGTTTTGATGACTAACAAATTATAAGTGTGCTTCTAGCCTTCCTTGTGTTGATTTTAGTTTATAGGAGGAAATATGGCTTTTTGCTAAAACCATATCTCAGAAACACACCAGATGGTTTTTATTGCAACCATATCTGCGAGCTGTCACTTTTAACCTTTTGTGCAAGTTGCGTGTGGTCCTCCAAGCAATTTAAACTCACTTCTAACGGCTTGAATCAATGAACAAGTATGAGAGAAGACTTTATGAAAGTGCAGAAGACTCTTCCACCTAACTCCTACTCAACTTAAGAAGGTGGTCCAAACTTTCCAGATTTGGTAATTCTTTGCAACCAAGGAGTAGACATGGCGCAATCGTACCAAACTGAAGCTTTAATGAACTGAAGTCAACTAAGAGTACAAGGATTTGCTGCAGCTGCTTTCCTCCACACTCAGATTCTATAAAAGGGGTCCATTACACCTCTGATGATTTATCCCAGCTATTGTGCAAAATTGGAGTATAGACTTGTGCTTGCAATCGTGGTTTCTGATCTGGTTTTTCTGTGTGCTTTATAAAACATATTCAAAGACCAATTTGTAAGCAAGTCTTGGATTAGATTTGCTGGAAACTCAAGTATAGGATTAGATTTGAGGATAGATTAGAGCTCAGCCTGTGAAAAACTTGTAAAGGTTTGAGCTTAGCCTAGAAAAGCTTGTGTTTGTAAAGGTTAAGGTTGAACCCGCAAAAACCTAAGGATAGTGAGTGTTTGAAATCCTAAAGGGAGGAACCTTTAGGTAGTGGAGTACCTGGTAAGGGGGAACCATTCTAAATCATCTATGTTCACTCTCTCTTACTCTCTCTACTCGCTTTCTTGTTTCACTGCACTCGCTAAGTGCTTTCAGGATTTGGTATCGCAAAAACCAAATCTTTCTGTCCGAAAAAGTTTAAAGCCTAATTCAATTCTCCCCCCCCCCCCCCCCCCCCCCCCCCCCCCCCCCCCCCCCCCCCCCCCCCCCCCCCCCCCCCCCCCTCCTCCCCCCC